>JAAGKR010004607.1:27337-59286 GCA_011419295.1 Clarias macrocephalus
AGCACACATCCATGCCCAGGCATGACATGGAGTGTTCACCTTTGTCAAATATGCCGAAGTTTGGGATCAAATGCACTGAGATCCATGCCTCATCCCGTAGTGTGAAAGCACCTGAAGGGACACCGAGATCGTTTCCGGGAACACATTGTGGATCTGGTTCTGCTGGAAAAGCTGGGCTCAAGAATGATACAGCCTCTTTGGGCACGGTATGAATCAGATATGGAAAAATAATAATGAGAACGCCTTCCAGTGGTGGGGGTAGGAGAAATCGTTCCTGGGCACAGGTCAAATCGAAGTTAATAAGAAGCTAAAGAGTGATAAACTTCTTTCTGCTGTATAAACGCAACCCATCTTGTCTTGTTTTGAGGTTCCAGTGATTTATATCCAAAAAAGAAAAAAAAGCACAGTGTGATGTCTTTCACACAAATCTCCACATCCTATTCAACTCAATAGGGGATGATTTAGAAAGTTGCCTAAGAGGTCAGTTGCCAGAAGGCAGGATGATATTCAGTACAGATTTTCCATCATTATTGTGTAACTAGTGTTATGCTCTCAGGTTCATATCAGTATATGCCCGAGATAAACCTCCTTTTAATAAGTGTAATACAGATTTATTCTCAGTACAGCTGAGCTGCTGGTAACGCATGTCACACAGTATGAGAAGAATCTCGACAGTCTGCGCTCTACGAGTTCAATAAGACAAAATAATACAGCTACTTACTGTGACGTAGTTAGTGTTGCTGCTTCACAAATCTCTTGTCTACTGTAATATATTGGCTGATTTCATGATTTTTTAAATCTTTCACAACTCACAATTTACAGTCAATATTCTCAAATAAAATCCATTCTTTTGAACCTTTCCAGGTGGATGCATCTCAGACCCTACATCTGTATGTTTGTTACATAATTCAGAGTTAAATTCAGTCTGAACAGTGAATCAAGGAATCAAAGAATTAAGAAATCATGAAGCACTCTGTGTCAATTAGAGGAAAAATATGCGACCTCTTCTTATTAAAACAAGTTCATGCTTTTACAGCAAACCAGATATGAAAACCAGACCAAAAACGGACACTTGTATGGCACTAAAAAGACACAGAAGACCTGTTAGCAGCCTCTTATTAGTCACTTTAGCGTGCACATTGTGCTTGTTTTTATGTTTTAGACTTATTATAACTTAAATGAATGATTCATACACACACACACACACACACACACACACACACACACACACACACACACACACAAAGCTGGTGGTCTCGCAGACAGATTAAACTGTAATGGACGTGAAGCAATTATTTTTTGCCCACCCACTCACTAAAAGACATGGCACAGGATCACATGAATTTGCGTCTGCTTTGTTTTATTGTGTGGTCAGATGTTAAATGGTGCATGTTTTGCACTGTGTGTATGTGTGTGTGTGCATATATCTGTCTGTCTATAATCTGAATGAGTGCCTGATCTGATCACATTGGAAGTTGTCCTGATAATCTCACAGCACGCTGTAATCACGTGACGCTCGGCAGGCAAAGCACATGCGTACTACTCGTATATCAAGACCTCGCTCGTTTATTAATTTGAAATTTATTTACATATTTTGCTCGTCTTGCAAAATGCTCGTAGACCAAGTTACTCGCAATCCTAGGTCCCACTGCAAATATCTTTACTATTCACTATTTATTATGATTTCTTATGAAATTTATTATAGGTTTTTAAATATATGTACAGTCGACGTTTAAAATTAATTTATCCGCCATGGAACATTAGAAAATGTGGATGCAGGGCAGAAAAAAAATCTTTAAATATAAAACATGAATGCATACTAACATGAAAATGACATGACTGTCACATGATGGGAGTGTGTCATGGTCATGTGATGCCCAGGAGCTGATGGAGTCGTAGTCACATTACCACACACACACACACACACACACACACACACACACACACACACACACACACACACACACAAACATTTATTACTATTAATAAGTCAGACCTGCAAAGGACATTAATATTTTTTTTTATATTTACGTATAATGTGTGACATATTTTTAAAGAGTCTAGAACGTTCTTCCGGTGTGACCGGCTTTTACAGTTTCTTTTCTCTGTCAAGGGTGGGACAAGTCATAAATCAGTATCTAGCCCCTGGGTACGTAAAACCGCCTATGTGCTGACATTTTCTGTTTGCTTGGAAAACTAACTGACTCTGAAAGTTGTGAATGAACTAGCAGAGAAGTAGTACTACAGCTTTCATTTCCTTCTATATCGTCACACACACCTGCATCTTACTGATTCAGAATGACAATATGAAGATAAAAGATCATATTTATAAAGTTGGACTTGAATTGCGAGCATAATTCGTTCCAGAAGCATGCTTGTATATCAAAACACTTGTATATCAAAGTAAATTTCCCCATAAGAAATATTCGAAAATCTGATGATTTGTTTCACAACCCAAAAATGTTTATATAAAAATAATTAATACAAAATATAAAGTAAAAATAAAACTAATTAACCTGCACGTTACCTTTGAAAAGAACAAACTGGTGACTTAGACGAGGGAAGACGGGAGCAGGAGGGGCTGCTGTGTAGGATGACTTTCACACCCACACACACACACACTAATGGAATCACTCCTGTAAACAGATTGATCTCCAGCATTGCTACAGCCTTTTTAACTTTTTTTTCTTCACGCAGGCCGTTGTTGCAGTACAGTTACTAAACAACAGTCACTACACTTAGACACAAAATTTAAAAAAATGCTTTATGCATGTGCGCACACACATGGTCACAATATTATAGTAAACAGTATTTGCGCATACGGATATTGACTCTAAGAGTGACGCACGTGCCGTGAGACTAAGCATGGGAGACGATTACCCATAATCCCACAATGCGTGCGCGCAAGAGAAGAACCATTGGCTCAGTTGTGATCATGTGATACTCAGCAGGCAAAGTGTATGCTTACTACAGTACTCGTATATCAATACCACGCTCGTTTAATGAGTTCAAATTTATTTAAAACATTTTCCTCATCTTGCAAAGCTCAACATCCAAGTTACTCACAATCCAAGGTTCCACTGCGTATGATAACTTAAAAATAAAATGAGAGGCATTCAAGTCAAACTAGGCCATTGTGATGAAATAAAACAGTTTGATGTACATGGTGCAAAACACAAGAAGGCCGCAGGTCTGTGAATGACGATCCTGGCCGAGGTGGCTCGGAGCCCGCTGAAGTTACTCCTGTAAACATTAGCATGTGGAACACCTGATCTTTAAAAATACTAGAGACTCATCTAGTATCTGTGGGAACTGTAGACACAATCATTCACATGAACAACATCTGCATGTTGCTGGTATCTAAGCACTCATGAAACACTGGGATAAGTGCAGCGGGGGATTATACAGAGTAATAAAGGGAGTTTTTACTCTCTTAAATGTGTTATGTCCAAAAGTCCCAGTTTGTCTTGAACAAGACTTGCCATGGTAAAATGATAAAAATGTTTGGTTTGTGTGTGCAGAGAAATCCAATCGTATCTCTTGATACTGTTACATGTAAGATGAAAAGCAGCTCACACACTGCGGTATGTAATGACGCCATGATCTAATCTGCAATTTATGTATGAGTAAATATATATATATATATATATATATATATATATATATATATATGTATATATATAATATATCTGTTAAATGTTAGACGAAAATGAACCTTATAGTAAGAAATTTCTTATTTTAAAGAAGTTATTTTTAATTTCTGTTGAAGAGTATTGACGAAAGAGAAATGAAAAGGAATGAGAGACGTTCTGACCAAAAACATGCAAAACATATTTTTACAGAATGCCTTCAAGCTTTCATTCTTTAGTCAAAGCATGTGTAAATGAAGTGCTAAACTAGTACCTTTTACACGCTTTTGTTAAAACATTCACGTCTGTCTTGTCCTGTCACTTCTGCGTTACTACACATGTTGCGCGAGCCTCGCTACTAACACTTCTGTACACACAGCACACAGACGCTGAGTCACACACAGCACCGGCAATCACACACCTGACTCATCCGGGGCATCTGGGTGTACATCCGCTCTCAGCACTAATGCAGCATGCCCACCCACACGCACACACACACACACACATGCAAGATAACACAAAGGGAATGGTAATGGAAACATGACCGAGTAGTCTTTTTAACACACTCTCACAAATACACACCCCAAATGTAAAGCGCTCATGGCATACGCAGCACCTGTTTGAGTCGCCTAAGAAAACACCCCCACAACCTCACACCCTCACACACACATTCCACTCTGTCTTTTACACATGACCACCTGTTACATTTTGGAATGGGAAACACAAGACCTCTCACCTAGCTGACTAAACAAACACACACACGCGCGCACACACATCCAAGTAACTAAGGAAAACAAAAGGAAAATAACAATCAAAGAGTATTCCATTTTCCAAAATAAAATCTCTCTCTCTCTATCTTACTTTTTTTTTTTTAGATTTTTGGAAAAAAAGGAATACTCTTTGATTTTTCTTTTCCTTTTTTCTTAAAAGTACTTCATGAAATTTTTTTCTCCCTCCCCAAACACCCGCCGGCCAGCGTTTACATTATGTTTCTTCTCTGTACTTGGGGAACGCTTATGCGTTTACACTCTCCAAAGCAGCAGGTGGCAGTATGCTTCCACATGGTTTGTGAGCTGCCATCAAACACAAGAAAAGAAGCGAACAAGAAAAGAAGCGAACAAGAAAGTGCGCGCTATGCCTAATATTATTTATTTTTGGAAAAAATGTCAATGTTAGAGAGTAATGCTCTTGCATGCCTTCATAGTTTATCTGGTACGACTGTGTAGTCGGAGATTTCTCCTCTAAACCATTCTCATGTCCATTATCAGATACGATCGCTTTCCCATCTTATTCGATCCGTGCCACGGTCCCCAATCACAGAACAGTTGTGTTCTCACTGATCGAAATGAACCAGACTTTGGGGTCAAATGTTCTCAGAAATGAACTGAGAAAAAGTGTGAATCCATCCTGAACAAAAAACAAACTAACAAAAGACTAGATTAAAAAGATTAAATTGCATAATCGATTCACAGTTGTATGGCATTGTACAGTACTTTTATATATTAGATTTATGCAAAGTTACTTAAACTGCTGTTCTTACAGAGACAGCTGAAACTGCAGCTTTGGTTTCTGCCTGCGGAACCAAATTAAACTCAAAGCCTTGCAGTGATTTGAGTGACGTGTGCGAGCTAAAAGGTGTTGCTCCTGTAATCAGTCAGCAAATGGAGAAGTGATCTGCTTTTGGTGGATTGATTAGCTGTGCAGAGTTTAATCTGAGAACTGTTCTTAGTAAGAGAGCAGCTTGGGAAGGATTTGAGATCAACTCTGCATATAGGTTAACCTACATCAAGCCTAGTGTGTGTGTGTGTGTGTGAGTGTGTGTGTGGTCTAAGGGCAGGAATTTACACTCTTCCTGTCTGCCTTTTTGTATGTGTGTTTGTGCATGCACGTGTGTGTTTGTGTGTATGAGGACACCTGGGTGCCAAACTTTACAGTGAAGCTCACGCGCTTTGAACTCCAAATCCGAATGAGCTGGATTGAAGAACTGAAATGTTCTCATCTGCCAGTCACGTTAGCGATGCAGCTGCTCCTTATCTAAAACGCGACCGTAACTCATCGACATGAGCCGAAGTGTGAACTGCAGGTGACGGTCGAGAACATTTCCCACATCAACAACTGACCGGATGGCCTGACACTACCGAAACAATCCCCGTGCAAACAGAAGCCGGTACACTGAAGGGAAAAAGAGGCCCGGGGGTTTCGTGTTTCAGTGAATAAAAGAAGAAGAGGAGTAAAGAATGAGAGAGCTGTTTATTCACGGCAAGTGCAAAAGACTGTAACGGATGAGCTGCACGGTCAGTGCATGAGCGAATTTCCTGTGTAGTATGTCATCATGCACAACTCGACTTGCAAAGTGTGTATATGTGCATCCTGCTGGCGGACATTGTGTGACACTGAAAGACAAAGAAACAGCAGGAGAGCAGACCGTCAGTGCGTATCATAACTGTAAGGGAGTAAACCCCTGAGATGGGATTAAAGATCAGTTGGGAAATGATTTTACGATTTAACAGACACGAAGCTTGAGTAAAAAAAAAAAAAAAAAAAAAAGACTGTTCAACACACTGGCCACGCCCACTCCACCACACGGCCCATTCACAATCGCTGAGACGAAAAAAATAAATTTAAACGCCTGACTCACACATCTGTCATTTGGCTTCTGTGTATGTGTGTGTGTGTGCGTGTGTGTGTATGTATGTTTGTGTTCTACAAGTTGTAACAAGCTTAAAAGCAGTATGTGAATAGGATGACTCTTTCTCTCTCTCGCTCTACTTCTTTTCTACTTTGGAGATGTGTCTGTCCACATTCCTTCTATTGTTAATTTAATGAGTTTCTTTCTGCGCACACTGCTGATAGGACACATCTTGATTCCTCTCCAGGCGCTGCAGTGCCGTCACTGACCTGCATGCATGTTATGGAGTTTGTCAGTGTTGTCAGCACAAAGGACGAGATTCACAGTTTGATGTGACAAGGCTGTGTGTGTGTGTGTGTGTGTGTGTGTGTGTGTTTTTTTATTTATTTTTTTTAACTCATTACATTTTATGTGAAGACAGCAAGATAGCAGGTGGTTAAGATGAAGCTGAAAACTGTCCTTTACTGAAATTTTCAGACTTCCAGAATCTTGACGTCCTGTTTAGTCTTGGCTCAGCATACCTGTAGGAGTGTTCTCCAGCATAGTGTGGTGTACGTGGGCACGGTTCGAACCAGACACGAAAGCGAACTGTACCTGAACCAGGAAGTGGGCCGCTGTTTAGAATCTGACGTCATCAAAGCTGTCTTTCCCCTCCGAAATCTGTGCACACCCACAGCGTCGCTGATCTCATCTTCCTCAGCTGATAAAGTAGGAAGGCAGGCGAGAGAGTTGACTTTTTCCTCAGAAATATCAATAATATAAGGCAGAGTGCAAAGGTAGACGTCCTTGTTCTCATCTTCTTTGTATTTAATTTTGGATCACAAGCCAAAAATACACAAGCTGCACATTGACACTCACTGTCTCTGAGATAGTGCTAATTTCATCAACAAAAATAATGACGAAAAATATACATTGACGACCTTTTTTCCCGTGACTAAGACGAGACGATGACGAGACGTCACGGATGTCAATGAACAGTGACTGACGAAATCAGCATGCGATATTGTTGACGAAAAAAGACGAGACTAAAAAGTAGTTAAAAAAAATAAAAACGAATAAAAAAATAAAACCGAATAAAACATCCGTCTCTATTTTCATCAACATTTAATTTTCGTCATAATCCACTGTAATATGGTGTTCCCGGGGCACGGCACGCGGCATACCAGGAGTGAGCGCGCATGGTGACGGGATGTAACAAGCTCAGACATCTTTAACTCTTCAGTAGTATTACTCAGGCCAAGAGCCCAATTATCTTTATATTGAACCGGAGGAACAAAGCCGATGTGTAGTAATATTGGAGGGGAAACAGTGTGGGCACACAATCGCTGGGAAAAATACCACAAACCTGAAGAGACGCATCAAGGCATACCATAAAAATCTCAAGGTAGGTTTAATGCCTCTTTGTGGTAATTAGGTTTTTTTAATTTATTTTATAACTAAACCATTGTGAAACACATTAAGCTAATAGGTTAACAAATGATCGTGACCCATAGTAGTTATCATTACAACAGTCCAAGTGTGTAAATTAATGAAAAAAAAAGAAAAAAGATTCAAAACACTGTATTGACCATACCATACTATTGCTCCTATTGTTTTGTAGGAGTATTGGACATGCAGCAGTTGTTGTGATGGTTAAAAATAAATATGTGTACTGTTCCAGAACTCTGTGGAGATGCACCGATCGTTCGGCCAGTAACCCGGAATCTGACGGTTTTCAGCATGACTGTGGTTTCGAGTGGAGCAACAAAACGCATTCGCGCTGTCATCCGTGGATCATGTCAATTGTACTAGACAATCATAGCCATCTGTGCTTTATTTCCGCACCTAACGATTCCTGGGCAGCAGTTCATATAAGCTCGTGCTTTGGAAGAAGCACATGATAGCCTTCCCCCCTTCTTGTTGATTTTCAGTTTGCTTTACCTTGATTTATTTCACTTTATTAACCTGGTTTTAGAACCCTGTGGAGTTATATGATTTATTATAACCATATAAAAATCATTAAAGTTATAAAAATGTTTGGATATGCTGTCAATTATAATTTGTAGGGAAAAAAAAAAACTGGTGCACCTCTTTGACCCTGTAGTGATGTGAATTTCTTTTCTTTTCTTTGAGACAGATCATTTTGCTTACCAAGAACAGAGTCGACTCCTAAAATCCTCCCTTTTTCTAAAGCGGATAAAGCGTTTCATCTTTTTCATGAAGAAAATAACATTACTTACTACTGCATCTTGTAAGAACTATTCAAATTAGAATGAAACCAACAAGTCACTACAAATGCACTTTGTAGGGAAGATTCATTTCCAGTTATCACGATTCACACTGCTGCATCCAGACTGCTGAAAGTCAAACACACGGCTCAGCGTTCATGCTAATGTACATCTGTTGCAGGAAAAAATGGAATTATTTTGAAAGAGTCAAGACACTGCTTACACGAACGGCTCATATACAGTACGCGAGTCAGTACACAACGTTCACCTAAAATAGCCGTTCGGTTTACGAGCGACTCATGAACATCTCTCTAGCAGTCTGGAAAGAAGCACGACTTGGACTGTAAACGGAGAAACGAGGATTCATGTGATTGTTACCACGGCATCGGACTCTAAAAAAAACACACACACAGAATGTGCTGAGAAGACATCTCAGAATCATCAAGCAAATGTTCCAACCTGACAAACCACTTCTCTCTCTCTCACACACACACAATAAGATACTCTCTCTGAGACCTTCTACATGGATCCAAAAATATCAGCGTCTATCTGGAAAACAGATCAGAGCAGTTGAGTGTTGTGTGTTTCCTAGAGATGACCAACAACACCATCAGTAGTGAAAGCTAACACTGCTATCGCTCGCATAACATTTTAACCTTCACACTGCAACACCTCTATATTCCTATTCCTGACCTGCGTATTTATCCACAACAAAGCAGGCTGATAAGGTGCTCTAGTGGTGTTCTCCATTTGGCCATGTTGCGGATGCTGAAAGTGATATAAAATGCGATAAGATGCTTATCACTGTCCAATCCTTCTTTGAAAGTAATGTCTTATTCCTGTAATAGCGCAGCTCTCATAAAGTTTCTATTATTTGCCTTGTCTATATAGTAACAAAGACTTGTATGGCAGTGTAGTCCACTTCAGCAGGTTAAACATTGATTTTATTCATTGCCTTTGGCAGACGCCCTTATCCAGAGCAACTTTTACATTTTTTTTATTTATCTCATTATACATCTAAGCAGTTGAGAGTTAGCAGCCTTGATCAAGAGTACAACAGTGGCAACTTGGTGGTTGGGGGGTTTGAACCTGTGATCTTCTGAAACATCGTCCAACACCTTAACCGCTGCTCTACCCCCGACCCAATCCTGAAGCAGTTGGCGCCATGACATTTTTTATGAGCAGATGTTTCTTTCGGATTTTAAGAAGGAGTCTCCAGAGTCAGGGGTAAAACTGTAACAGTAAGTTTTAAAGAAGACATCGCCGAATTGATTCTAATCCAAGATGCTTTTTTTTTTTAGATCATCTTCTCAGAGTGTGCTGTTCTGTGTGTGGACTCAATTGTAATTTGGAAACAAAGAAAGTGGCACAGACCGCACCACACAACTCTAGCAACACAAGCAAGTCATTAGATGGTCGATGATGTTTTATGTATATACTGGTCAGCTAGCCAAGTGGTTAGTGTCACTGTCTTAGCAATACATGCCCATGAAGTTGTGTGGTGGGACTTTCTGAAGGAGCACTGGTGGGGAGAGGTGTGTTTGTTTGGCTTTGGAGTTCAACATCGTTCTCCCATATCACTGGAGTCCTCCTTTACAGTTTCTCCTTCAGGACAGAGGGCTTTCACGTTTCTCTGAAACACGATAAGCTGTATGCTAGTGAGGGAGAGATTGCTTACAGCGGGTATAGCGTTACGATAACAGGAACTAACGTCATACATTAGCGTGTGCAACATTACATGTAATTATAAATGAATAATAAGTTTAATATGCCGCTCTTTAGTTAATAAAAATCTTAATCGTTGGAAAAATGTTTGAGGACAAGGAAAATTAAAGCACTCCAGGACATGTTTTAATGGAAACATGACACATGACACTACTGCGTCAATGATTCGTTTCCGACAACAGCGTTGTGTTTTTGTTCCTTATGTAAGCAGGCGCTAACTATTATTAGAGTCTTTACCCGAAGACACATGCGACAGGTCTGTTTGCTCGAACGTGAATTTTCTTACACAATACACCTGGACGAATGCACCTGTGACATTATAAATATTAATTAGACAGACAGAGAGAGAAAAAGAGATCGAGAAATTACAACAGAACTGTAAAACACACTACACTTATATGTTATTGCTCTGATCATCTTAACTGAAAACCCACTCTCATGTAACTGATGAGAAGTAACGCGATCCTCTGCGTTTCCCCCCTCTGTCTGTGATCATGCTGGGGAAAACGAGAGGAAGCACACCTGTTGTTAACATTAACCATGCATCTGTTCTATCCTGTGACCTTTGCATAGGGAATCAATTTACCTGGAAAGATCGCTCATGAGGAGGAAGGAGGGGGTGTGCGTGGGACAATGAGACACAGAGGGCTTGTGGCTTTAAAGGGTTCTTTCTGCCTAGTTGTTCCCTACATACACACAGACACAATCCACACTGCTCGTGGGCCAGGAATGCTCCGAACACTACGGATACTGCAGCATCAAAACTGAGAACGTGTTTCCAGAAGGCAGCATAAGACTGATGTTAAATTAGCACTTTAAGCTATATGAGTGATTTATTTAAGTGAAGATATTAAATATGAATAACTAGTAGGAGTTTTAAATGGTACACAAATGTATAATTCATGAGAATCAATGTTTTGAAACATTTTCATGTTTTATTTATTTATTTATTTATTTATTTATTTATTAGGGATTTAACATATAATCCTGTACAAACTTGTGAACAGTGTGTCAAACTGGCCATAATTATATGAACACATAGGGGATGCACAAAATGGCACATATCTGTCTTTTCTTAAAAACAAAACAAGACCTGACTCTAGGTATATACAGTAGGGGTAAGTTCTCTAACAAGAACTATATATAGCCAATAATGCAAACAATGATTCTTTTAAATAAGGAATATTTAGCAAAAACATAAATAGAATAAATGCGCCGCATGTCTTTCATCATATAAAATACCACTGTAACAGGGGTATAACCTGAGGTTATTATTATCAAATCTGAATTTTCCCCGCTTACAGAGTGACTTAAAGTCCACATGGCTTTCGCCAGCATCAGAAATAAAGAAAGTAAAACTTCAAAACTTCTTCAGCTTCATCAACATATAAACATATTTATTTGTTTTCTCTGAAACACAGAGTTTTTTGAAGGAAAATATACGTCACTCATCAAAACCTGAATATCCAGTTTCCAGTGCTTAGGGTAGAATGCTGAATTATATTTGAAATAAAATCTTCATCTGACTTTTCAAAGCTGTACTAATTTCAAATTGTATCTCTGAAGCGAGATTTGAATTTATTCGCCACAGGTCCTCAGTGACGTGCTTCCATTGTAATGTCTTCCATTAACCAGAGTAAACCAGATTAACAGAAAAACCCAGAGCACTAGTTAAAACTCGGAATGCACACCAAACTAAACAATCTGTAACTAACGGTATGAATTTGAAAATGTGAACCGTTACACACCTACTAACTAGTCAGTGTGCCAGAAATGTGTAGTAAACAGTCATGCTTTGAAACGTCGTCCCACACGGGAAGAACAATGCAAAGATTTTTTTACGTGACATGGGCTGTGCTGAATAACATCCATTCGTTTCCTATACTGCTTATTATAGAGTTGCAAGAGTCTTTAGCCCATCCCAAGAGGCTCGACACTCTGTGTGTCTATGACCTGTAGGAGGAAACCGGAGTATCCGGAGGAAAACCACCAAGCACACGGAGGACATACAGACTCCACGTATAGGGACTAGAGGCGAGATTCAAAACCTAAACTGTGATGGTGAGAGGAGATGGCGTTAGCCACTGAGTCACCTCAAAGTACGAAGAGAATACAAGGCTGTGTCTCAAACAGACTTTGATATACAGGATACAACAATAAGGGTATGAGTCTTTCATTAACCTGCTGCCATTTTCTCTTTTGATAAAACAATTTCACTGAGCAATATTAAAAACTACACAAAAGGCATGAACCTGTTTACTCTCAATTGTACTCACTCACTCATCATCTATACCGCTTAATCCTGTACTCAGGGGCACCTAGAGCCTATCCCAGCAGACTTAGGGCTCAAGGCAGGGTACAACCTGGACAGGGTGCCAATCCATCGCAGGGCACAGACATTCACTCATTCCGGCCAATTTGAGAACACCAATAAACCTAACCTACATGTCTTTGGACTATGGGACGAAACCAGAGTACCCTGAGGAAACCCACCAAGCACGGAGAGAACATGGGAAGAGACGGGAATCGAACCTGGCCGGGAATCGAACCTGGACCCTGGAAGTGCTAACCACTACCTCATCACATCCTGGATTATACTCGTGCCATCATTCAGGTCATCAGCTGACTTCTTTTTATTGCCACATAACATTGCTGAGCCTAGACCTGACCAACTGAAGCAACACCAGAACTAAATAACGCTGCTTCTGGAGGCTCGTGGCTTGTACAGTGGCCACCATCACTCTATAATAGGATCAGTCTGAACTCATCAAACCACATGACATTTTTTCATTGATCCAAAGTCAAATCATAATGCTCCCTAGCAAACTGAAGCATATTTTTGTGATTAGTTTCATTAACAAGTAGTTTTCTTATTACCACGTAGCTGTTTTGTCCCAATTCTGTAAGTTCTCATTGCACTGTGTGTATGAAAATGCCCTTACCTTCACTGATAAATACAGCTTTGGTTATTACTGTCGATTGTATATCATGCAACTTCACATATTAGTTTAAATGATCTCCATTCATTCATTCATTCATTCCATTCTACATTTCTTCCACAAAGCTGACGGTTCAGGACTATACTTCTAGGTTTTGATAATGTTTTGAAGATTTTCTTAACCCAGAGCCAGTACAGTAATTTCAAATATCCTTAGTTGTTTTCTTTGCTTGATGCAGACCAATAATTTGACCCTTCTGAAATGGCGACTTTTTTTTTTTTGGCCAGGCTGTGTATCGTTCAGTAACTTTCCAGCAAAACTGAGAACAAAGATGCCTTAAATGGTCAGGAATAATGCTAAAACAGCATGAGTCATCTTTTACACTGGCTCAAAAATCTTGTTTTTTGACAAAAAAAAAAAAATCCCTATACACTGTAGCTTTAAATACTGACTTCACCGTGAGACACTGGCCCTGCAGGGGCTAAACATTACCCAGGGATCCTAGCTCCCTAACTCAGCAGTATAATTTGTATAGGGTTCTCAAGGGACCTTTTGTAAGGATGGCGTCAGGGAGCATCAGGGTCATCACACCGGTTAAAGTGTGACCAAGTAAATGATAGAAAAAGAGAAAGAAAGAGAGAAGGTGAGAGACAGATGCTTTATCTTTTCTAATTTTCTTCACTGTAAGAAGTTGAACTAAACAGCAGAGGAGAAGCTAAAGAGCTAAAGAGCAGTGGATCATGTAATTGTGGGACAAAAAGTTCGTCTCTTCAAATGAGGCCATTTGTCTTCGTAATTACGATGCCGTGGCCTTGCGCAGGGGTCAGACAAGAGACGCTAAGAAAGAAAGAAAGAAAGAAGAAAAAAAGAAATACACCAGGATTTAGCGCCAGCCCTGAATCTGCCAAAGTGTTTAGTGATTCCTGGCTGTGGGGTTACGAGCGTCTTGTGCGCTGTTCTGTTTTAATTCCAAAGTTTCCTCTGGAGTTCGTCGTCCCCGGAATAACATGAGCGTGAGTGGAAAAAACAGAAGGAACAAGAAACCAAGAAATCTACAAATCAGCTAGAAACCACAGCGGTGTGTAGAGCAGAGGAAAATGAGGAACGTTTCCAAATGCGGGTTATACTGGAAGGCGATGTGCCTACGTTATGTTTAACGGTGGGGCTGTTTTTGAGCGTAGGTCTGGCGCAGGCTTTATTTAATGCAGGTTTAACTTAACAGGAATATACTCCATAGCGACACGGGACCCTGAGGCGACTCCTGGTCTAGACTGGAGATGATTTACCTACGCAAACAAATAGTAAAACATTAGCGTAACCTCAGACACACACACACACCTTATCTTTAAGAGGAGAGGAAAGTCAATTAAAGCTTTTTTCTAAGTTAATTACAGTTTTCTTTTTGATCATTGTTCTATATCCAGCTCATCTAACTCACCTCTGTCACGCAGCTCACATCCGCCAAAACATGCTCTGCATTTTTATACTTTTCTATAGTGTATTATTTTCAAGTCTCTTGATCATAAAACTGCGTAGTGTTTTGATGCCAATGGCGCAACATTTTACCACATGTGGAACTGGAATAAATCAACACATCCTGTTTATTCACAATCGCATTGTATCTGCTTATTGTCAGTGTTGTAGTCACGGTGTAGCAGGTGTGGGTGTGTGGTGTATAGGGAACGTGTTCCAGGTATAAGGACTATTGTGGCACACCTGAGCCCTGTTCTCCCTGTATATTATTGTGATCTCTAGTTTCTTCTTGCCCTACGTCTGCCCCGGGACTCCAGTAGCATTGAATAAACAGGTATCTGTTATTTTGCAGAAAAACAGGGTCCTGTTGCTATGTTCTTGTTTATAGAGCTTACTGTCCACAACTGAGCCAACTGAACAGAAAGGTGCTTTTCTGTGTTTGAGCTATACACACATATGATGTTTTGTGCGAGCTTTGGTGAGAGAGCGCTCAGCAACCTGACCCTTTCTACTGAGCGATCTAGCAGAGAACCCCTGTGAGCTCCACTCTCAGTTTCATGTGTATGCTGAGTGGGTTTCTCATAAGCTTGTATACACACATACACACACAAACACACAAAGAGACAAGATTTATACATTATGTGGGAAACAAAACTGGAACAGAATGAGAAACAACAGGAGAACAAAATTCTTTAGAAAAAACTAAATGTATTTCTTTGTTTTTCATTTCATTTGTACCACACTGACGTTACATCCGACATCACTCTCACCAACATCACTTTCACCAACATCATTCTCACTGACATTCTTTTCTACATCACCAACATTTTCATCAACATTCTGACTGACATCATTTGCACTGATTGCTGGCCGACAACGATCTCATCAACAACATTCTCGCCCACAACATTCACCAACATTCACCCTGACAACAATCACTCTCACCACAACATTCTCACCAATGTTATCACAGACAACACTTATTTATATTGTGTTAATAATAGTAAATACACTTAATTTTTTTTTATCTTCTCAGTTCTCTTCACCACCTTATAATACTAACAGAACTTGCAATAACTACAATATTAACATTACTACCAATAGTAACAATACTACCAACATTTATATAGCTAACACTTCTAATAACAGTAACACTAGCAATAACTACAATACTAACAATAATAACCTTACTAACACTACTAATAACAGTAACGCTAACAATCACTACGGTACTCGCAATAACAACGCTAACACTGCTAGCACTGGCAACACTACTAACAATAACTACAATGTGAAATACTAACATTATTAACAGTAGCAACATTAAACAATATCTACAATACTAACATTACTTACGCTACTAATAGGAAACACGAAAAATCACTACTGTACTTGCAATAACTACAATACTAACAAAGCTAACAATAACTTCAATACGAAATACTAACATTACTAACGGTACCACAATACTTACAATAACAATAACCACAATACTTACAATACCACTTACAATACCACATACTAACACTGCTAATAGGAGTTACACTAACAATAACATCTAATTAATACTAATAATACTAACATTACTAACAACTAACAGGAACTAAAACTAGAATTCAATACCAATACTAACTTCTAATAATATTTACTTTATACTAAGTATATTTTTATATTAATTAAATATACACTGTCAAAAAAACTAGTACTTCTCTCTGTGCCCATTCCTGTGTGTGTGTTTGTGTGTTTGTGTGTGTGTGTTTAATCTCATGCACAATGTAAGGCTTGTCTCCAGGACTCTGATATGACTATAATCCAATCAGCAATGTTCATTTCATCTGCTTACTGCACACACACACACACACACACACACACACACACACACACACACACACACACACACACGCACACGTACACACACACGTACACACACACACACTGTCTCATCATGAATGGCCTCCCACTGGCTCCACTCTTAATACTTTGTGAGCAACCTTAAACCTGATGTGTAATTTACATGGACGTGGCCTTTAGAAACAAACCCCGGTAGTCAGAGTTGAGCATTTCTAAAGAAGGATGCCAAAAACAATAAACACATTACACAACCTTCCTCACAAACTGGTTTATTAAGTTTGACGGCAGTGTAAAGCCAAAAGCACATAATACCACATACAAATTCGGCTAATTATTGGTTTTTTTTTTTTATGAACAGCTTTAAGTACTAAACAGCTTTAAGTACTAAATTGTTTCATACTGAAATGAAGGTGTGCGATCAACAGAAACCATACGACTGTTAAGTGTTTTGTATTATTAATCCACCTAAGCACATCATGCAATTACTTACAAATCATACACACACTGTATACAATTAAAACAGAGTGCAGAGACTTCAGCTCATCTTCAACCGCTGCATTTTTCCACAAAGGTATTAATCACAAATCATAACGGCTGTTTGTTTTGTGTTTCCAGACAGTTTAACATGAACAAGCTATTATTACTGCAGTTAGATGCAAGGCGCGGTTAATCTTAGATCAACCAGCCATGCCATGTGTTAGGGTCTGTGCTAGCCACTCACCTGAGCACAGACAATGGTTGGGATTGTCATGCAGACTTGCATACTAAGGACTTGCTGGGGTTTCTCACAGGAAGCGATGTGCGGATCCTTGTTCTAGAGGTTAAAGGTTAATACAGAGGGTGAAGGTTTCTATTTTGTCAGCACGTTCTACTCGGCTTATTTCGGGCCTGCTTTTGGATTGTGTCTGCTGCGGTGATATTTCGTGGTGATTAACTTGAGGTGATATTTCACGGTGATTACCTTCTTAGAGCTTTCGACTAAAATTAAAGCAAGAGGCTTTTATCCTTCAGTAAATACTTTTCCTACAATTTAAGCACTTTTCTTACTTTTTCACCACAAAATCAGGAAATCAGGGGAAAAAAAGAACGAAAGGAAAAAGTTGAACCTCGACTTTTATGGGCTAGGCGGCTTGGATACATTTATTATTTCAAAAAAGATCAAAACCCTTTTTTCAAAGAATTGATGACGTACTTTTTATTTACGGCTTCACAGAACTTTGAATCTAGGCTGGTTTAGATCTCTAATGAACAAGCCTAAGGCAACTGTAGAAAAGAAAAACTCCCCAAGACATCAGGAGGAAGAAACCTTGAGATGAACCAGACTCAAAAAGAAACCTGTCCTAAATGACACCAGATTAGGCTCAATGGGATTATGGATCTTGAACGTATACAGCTGTGGAGTGGTTTGTGAGTAAAGACAAACAATGTTTCATCTGCTGAAAGGATGTTCAGGATGGCATGGAATCAAAGCAGCAGGCTCCAGATGAGATGATCCCCGGAAGCAAGAATGAGTTTTCCACATAAAATGTTTTTGGAAGTGTACGGCTTGAGGGCATCCATGTGGGACCGTGAACAGCAGCAGAAAATTTGACTGACATTAAGATGGAAAAATGCCTACGGAGGAAAAAGAGGCACAGCACATGGTGTGTGCATGGTTTTAAATGAGGCGTGTTAGAGCAGAGGCTAAATAACACAACTTTGCGTGGAGGAAGCTGGTTATAGAAATACTTCCAGACTTGCTGAATGTACCGAGAGGAAAACATCGCTAATCACCATGTTGTAGCTTTGGAGGGACAGACTCTCTCACATGCCCATGAAAAGCAGGAAGGATGAAGCCTGGTCAGGCAGCAGATATCAGGCTCCTGGTGTGCTATTCGAATCTGGAAACATGTATACCAAAGCAGCACACTCCACTAGCGACTACCAACAAACACTCAGCGAAACAAAGAACTACCCAGGGTCGAACCCTGACAGCTCAAGCGGCTGGAAAACACATAACAGGAAAGGGAAAGTGCTGGAAATAAACGGACAGGAATGTGTATGGGTCAGCACAACAACCCCAGCCTAGCGTAGTACTGACCTTGGCCTTTGGGCAGAGTTTTTGATTGTGCTTTTGTCCACACTGTAAAAATCTATGATTCATGGAACATGACTGCGTCAGTAATGTGATCATAACCATCACCAAGTCTTTCAAACTGCTGAGTAGATTTGTAGAAAAGGTCATCTGGTTTGAGTTTCCTGGTTTAAGGAAAACATCCACGTTTCTTATACCCCAATCTCACTACGCGGTTTCACACGATGGCCGTAAGTACGGTTCATCATGATTCACCGCAAGTTTTTGGCGGTGTGATTACGTTTCCATCTTTCCGTGCAAAAAATTAAACATGTTTACTTTTTTTGGCGGTTCTTGCGGATGCTTGCGGACCTTGCGGAACGATGGCGGGCAATCGCGGCGGCTCACGGTGCCTTACACTCCTCGTTTATGAGCAACTGACACCAGCACAGAGTGTCAATTTAAAATAAAAAGCCTGTGCATCTGGGGCGTGTTAATATGGAGCAACGTTCTCAGACACGTCACTGGAGGGTGCTGATGTTACTGGCTGTGTGAGAAAAGGCAGTCTTTTAGAGGTATAAACAGCATGCTAAACGAGCATGCTACCAGTGATGAGACTGGAGCTGTGAGTAATGAGTAGAGTGTCCATTTGAAACAATTATTTCTTTGGCTCTTGTGTTTTTGAATTTGATTTGATTCAATAGTGATAATGTTTACGGTCTGATTTGTCTCACGCAGCTATATACTGTATATATATATTTCCTGACAGGTTTTAACTCATTACAAACTACTAAAACTATCTAATAAGCACTGAAAAACTTTTTTTACCTGACATTCTACAGCCTACACTCTCTACACTCTAGTCCAGTGGTGGTGATGTACCAATGGGCCATAAACTCAGAAGAGGACGAAGGAGCAATACTCTTGCCAAACATGAGTATTTGCGGAGGATGTTGATGTTTTTGTTTTTTATGCGAAAACTGTGCAGTGTTTTTAAGGAATTTGTCGATTCTGGATCTTTTAAAATTTGTAAACAAGAAAAGTTAAATCATATAAAAGTATAAAAGGATTCTGTATCAAAAACTGAACTATCGAATCAACAAACTGAACTGGCCAACAATTGCATAACTGATTAAATAACACAGCTATAGATAGGGAAGTATTAAATCTAGAGTTGCACCTACAGTGGTTTACTTTTGTAGTGCGATGATCAAATTTAACACATTTACTTGTGCACTTGAAAAAACAAATCACAACGAGACTGTATTTTGATTAATGCTAAATTGAACTGTGTGTGCTATGACGTATGCAATGTGTAAAGTGCACAGCTAAAAATACAAGTTACAAACAAAGAGTTCATGCCCTCAACTGTAAACAAAGCATTCATGCCCTCAACTGCAGAAGAGACAAGCACAAAAACTGAGATTTAAACATATTATAAAATGCTGACACTAGGCAGTGAACAGATGCAACAAAACTGGTATGGAACAAGAACAACTTGTTGGTGTGTTGGTAAAGCTTTTGACCTTGACTGAGACTAAGACTAAACATTTGATTATGAGTTTGATTCAGACCTACTCTCTGAAAGTAGAGAAGCAAGCACCAAGCCAGTAAACTAAACGTTCAATGTCGGGTTCTAGACTTTTTCAACTTTTTTCATAAATCATGATATGTGTGTCTTCCTGGTGGATGCTTTTAAAAAACGGTTACATATTAAAGTGAAGTTTAATGTGTGGGGTGCTTATGCATGTGTATATGTGTATAGGGGAAAAAAAGTTTTCTGAAATGATGACATGGATTTAAATGAAGTAACTTTGAACTCACCGATCCTATCACAGTGTTCGCTTCTAAGTTGCATGCAAGGGTTGTGGATTTAGAAAAGGTATGGCAAGTAACACAACAGCATCTAGCATAATTATAACACATACTGGTGCTTTCCATACAATAAGAGTGCTGAGGTGCTTTTTCTAGCCGTGCGCATTTATATCACTGACCAAACACAACGCTTTACCTGGAGGACAACGGGATCATATATCTCACCATCTCCCCATGAAGGCTGCATGAAAGGGGCTTTTGAGGGACATAAAATGGATGACAAATAGCCTAAACTGAGAGTGAAAGCAAAACCGTGGTTTATAACCAAAGAGATAAGATTAAAAAAAAAAGGATCAAAGGTGCAGTATAAAGGGGAAGAAGATGAAACACATTGTGTATTTCTGAGTTTATGAGTCTGGATCAGTCGTTGCATCATTTCAAAACCACACACACACACACACACACACACACACACACACACACACATAGTATTTATGGTGTGGTCTCTCTATGTGGTCCCTGGCATCTCAGATGTTGAGAAGAATGGAACATGTGGTCGCCGTCCTGAGCGTAAAGCAGGAGTACTGACTACAGCCTGGATTCTTCATTACTGGAACATATATAGCGAAAGGGAAAACAATAAAACCGACCAGGAGCTGTTATTTTCTGCCGCTACCATGGGGAGCTGTTAGGGGACTAGACATAAGAGTCTTGGTTTTATAAGGAGAAACACTAATACTAATCCCTGTGACCCAAGCAATGGCAATTACCTGATTGAAAAGCCTTGATATTACCAAGCTCAAGCAGATGTAGTCATTAAAGCTGGGTAAAGCACAGCAGGTTGATATATGCTTAGACTATTAGTCTTAATACTATTCTTATTAACACTGGAGTTTTCCAAGAAAAAACTCTCGCATAACATGTTGTTGATTGATTGCTCAAAAAGTTAAGGTTTTGGTTACTGATCAGGACATTGGGGGTTTCAAGTCTCAACAGCAACAAGCTGCCACTGCTGGGCCCTTGAGTTAAGGCCTTATCCCTCTGTGCTCCAGGGGTACTGCATCCTGCCTGACCCTGCGCTCTGACCCCAGCTTCCTATGAAGCTGAGATATGTGAAGGAAAGTATTTCACTGTGCTGTCATGGGTATGTGATAAAAAGGCTTGTTCTTTTCGTAACTTTGTAAATGAATGAACATCGTTGATTTCTCTCTTGTGGACACAGAGCTCTTCTGCAGAACAGCTCAACACGTCACAGCACATAATCTGGTGTCATAGAATGTGTAACCCGGGGAGGTAGGAGCAATTTTAGGTGCTGACTAAGCAGCTGATTGAGAATCTCCAAGTGAGGGACTAATATGGATGTTTGGGTATGTGATTGGGTTTGATCGGTTGATGGTGTGCGCTAATAATGCACTTTTACACCAAGGTAAGATGTCCGAGGACAGGCCAGATTTTACTGCATTGTCTGCTCGAAAAGCTTGTTCAGTGTCTCACGGTTCCTAAATGCTCAAACTGTATTCGCTGAAATTTAAAAGGGCAAATTCTGTCACACTTCCACACCGAACCTGGTGTTCCTGAGCCTTGCATTAAAACGGTGACCTTTTCTACACCAGTCTTCTGTGTCCAACTGATTTTCACTAGCAAACAAAGCAGCACAGTGACCCTGCCCTTTCACACAGAAAGCTGAAACCCAGTGTAGCAGAAACACCTAAAGAGCCTTAATGGAGTGCACATCTGCCCGCCTTGTGAAAAGAAAGCTTGAGTACGCTGGGAAAAGTGGATGAAGTTAAATGACAGCAGCAGATCAAGTGTTAACAAGTTAATGACATTTCTGAGATATGGTTTCTAAACCCACTAGTAATGAGGATTGCTGTTACTCTTCATCAAAAGAGCAGGCAGTGCCGCGCTGATCGGACGAAGAGATGCAGCGTGGGAGAGAGAGAGAGAGAGAGAGAGAGAGAGAGAGAGAGAGTGAAAAGTGCAGTAGGAGCTCGGGGGCTCACTCTTGTCTAAGGCAGTTCGTTTGAGACAGCCGCAGACGTGCCCCTACTGCGCCTCTAATGATCTAACGACAGACGCTTCAGGCTACGCCACTTCGAGTGCGGAGTGTCTGGGAGGCACAAATACTCCCCGAGCCTGAAGAGCTTGAAGAGGCATGTTGAACACTTGTGATCTTTTCAGAACAAGTATTTTTGTTAAGGTAACTTTATTTTACTGAGAGCAGAACAATACTACACCAGCCGTAAACATTATGTGCTCCGAAAAATCACATTAATGGGATTATGTTCGGCTCACTTTGAGGTCACGGTAACAATAGCTTCGTTTATATAGACCCTAATATTCCATTAATAATCGGATTAATAGCCTTAATTAATAAAAATGCACAATGTGACCACTTCAGTCGGAATAGTCTGACCCGCTCCGGCGCGATCGGAATTCACTTTTCAGTTGGAATAAACCATTCAGTAGGTAAATATTAGCCATGTAAACACTTGATCTGATTTGTTCTCTATGTTGGAATAAATACACTCATTCTGCGCATGTTTGCCCCACATGGAGGTAACATTACTTGACTAGTTTTCAAGACAGGAACTTTTGAGTTTTCCATGAGAAAAACTCTCTATCTATCTCTCCCACCTGGGTTTACTTTCAACCCCTGAGGAAGAGGCTCTGATTGGCTCACATTTCATATGTAATAAAGCATTTAACCAATAAGAATGCTCCATAGTGATAATGATCCAAAATGAAACTTTTATCACGGGTTCTTAAATGTGATATGACATCATGACAATAACATCCAGTGCTAAATTTGTCATTTCACTTATAATTAAAAAGATTAGCAATATACAGGCTATTTGATGTGCAGAATGAAACTGTGTTATTGGTTTAAAATGACTCTGATGGTCATATCACGATGGCTTTGAACGTGGCTCATAAAAACAGATTTTAAAACAAAAACTATTCTCCCTGACGCATCGTCCAGGTGTATCCCGTCTCCCGGCCTGTGTTCCAGGATAAAGCAGATTCCAAACGTGAGTGAGTGAAAAAAAAGGGTGCATCTGTCTGTTATTTACGCTCCTGCTCTGAAACACAAGAGTTTCCCCCAAACATGTGAGCGCGAGCCGAGTGTGTCCGCTTCAGTAAAACGTGCTCAGTGTAGCTGATAGTAAAAACACTGGAGGGTTTTATAACGTGTAACCTTGAAACCTGACCCCATGAAGTCAGTCCACTACTGGGTAAATTCCCACTGAGTACTTTTCTGTAGTGTTTTATTGTCGTGTCTGGGGAGTCCACTGGTGCAGTCGTGAAGGTCATGAGTTCAAACTAGGGCTGCGACTAACGACTATTTTAATAATCGACTAGTCACCGACTATTGAAACGATTAGTCGACTAATCGAATAATTATTACATTTTTCTAAAATTTTGCATGAGATTGCTTTAATTATGTGGAGAATGATAGTAAACACAAGAAAGAAGGGGGTACTTCAATGAAAAATGCATATTTTATTGATCTTTGCTGCTGATAGGCCGATTCATACTAAAAGTAAATAAAAATGCCCTGTCTAAAACCAATTAGGCAGTATAGACATACATACATAAATAAAGAAACTATCATTTTTTTAAAGGACAGGCACATTGTTTCATAAGAAAAAAATAATTAAAATCAAGTAAACATTTTCTTCCTGTAAACCAGGGGCAGGCACATTAGCAGCAATAAAACAGTAAACAAAAATATTAAGTGCATTTTGTGAGACACATTCAGTGGTCAATCTGTTGCAAAAGAACTTTACAACTCGTCTCAACATTATGAAATCTAACGGTTTTAAAATTAGCTTTCAGAGTCGTCTGAATTTAAGTTGTAAACATGGACTGTGTGATACTACCTGGACACAAACCTGTCATGGTGGACAGACCAAGTTTAAAATCAACATGAGGCTCAGGCTATGTCGTTCAGTTTATTCATATTAAGGAAAGTCAGTATATCCACATGGTCTCGTGTGAGACTTGCTCTCTTCTGGGAGCAGATATTTCCTGCTGCTGAGAAGATTCGCTCTGCAGGGGTGGATGCTGCAGGAATGCACAGAAGAGATCTCGCTAGGTTTGACAGTGTGGGAAAACGCCCCTCATTTTCGCTCCACCAGCTGAGAGGGTAAAATGCTCCCAAACTTTAGATGTTTTGGTACGCGCAGCTGCTGCGTTGGACGCCGCCATTTCTGTATGTTATCGCTCAGCAGAGAAGCTAATGCGCATGTGCGACTCTCGGCAGAGATTGTAACGAAGAGAAAAAAAACGGTTGGAAAAAACATGTCTGGCGACAACTTCGACAATGAAATTCATTGTCGACTATTTCTATTATCGATTTTTGTCGACAACATCGACGAATCGTTGCAGCTCTAGTTCAAACACCAGCACACTTGGGCCCTTGAGCAAAGCAGAGAGCTCTAGAGTGGAGCTTGCTAACATGCTAGATGACATGCAAATAAAAGTTCCCTGCACCATACCTGTGTGAGACAATACATCCTGTCCTCGTCCGGGGAAACCCAGCCCACGTGCTGCTGTTTTCCACATGCTCGGAAATATATTTAAACTCAGGGTCTATTACGAGGTTATTACTGTGCTGCCCTTGAGCGTGTCTGTGTGATAGCGATATTCATTAAACTGACATGAGGAACTAGAATAAACACAAACACACCGAGGCTGGTTACTCTCCCACCGTTTCTGGTGATTTTTAGTGATGTAACTCTGACCATCTCCAGCCTCCAGAAGTAACCAGTGTGATAATATACACAGATGTTATTCAGCAGAAAACACACACGTACGTGACCGTGATAAAAGACTACAAGCGTCCAATCCTAACAGGAAAGTGTTTTTGTGGCTGAAGCTCATCAGTAGTTTATCACCTTACTCAGTGACACTATCAGACCCATGACACACACACGCACTCAAAAGCAGCTGTTGCTGAGAGTGTGTAATAGACGCATGCATTCGTGGCTTACAATCTGCAGCCCAAATCCTGAGGCAGGGCTTGCAAATGCACGTGAACGGCCTGTGTGTGATTTGCATAGTGACAAAGCTTCAGCTGCAGCCGAGGCCACAATGGAGCTTTCAGATCGAGCCTACAGTCAGCATGATCTGCACCCGTGTGTGTGTGTGTGTGTGAGTGAGTGAGTGTGTGTGTGCGTGCGTGTGTGTGAGTGAGTGTGTTTCTGTGTATGTGTGAATATGTAAATGAGTGTGGCTGTATGTGTTTGTGGGAGTGTTTTTCTGTGTGTCAATGTCTGTGTGAGTGAGAGTGTGTGTTTGTATGTGTGTCAGTGTCTTTGTGAGTGTGTCTGTGAGTCTGTATGTGTGTCTGTGTGAGTGAGTGGATGTGTTTGTATGTGTGTCAGTGTCTTTGCGAGTGTGTGTGTCAGAATGTATGTTTGTCAGAGTCTTTGTGAATTTGTGTGCGTGTGTGTGTGTCAGTGTCTTTGTATGTGTGTCAGGGTCTTGGTGAACTTGTGTCTGTATGTGTGACTGTGTGTGTGTTTGTGTGTGTGTCTGTGTGAATGAGTGTGTGTGTCTGTATGTGTGTCAGTGTCTGTGTTTTTTTTTATTTGTGTGTCAGGGTCTTTGTGAATGTATGCCTGTACTGTACGTGTGTGTGTGTGTGTGTGTGTGTGTGTGTGTCTTTGTGAGTGTGTGTCTGCGTGTCTGTATATGTGAAGTTTGATCTGTGTCTCATGATTCCTAAATGCTCAAACTATATTCGCTGAAATTTAAAAGTTTGTCTGTGTAATTGTGTGTGTGTGTGTGTGTGTGTGTGCGTCTATACTCATAAACACAGGCTTTTGCACAAGCACCTCAAACCAGCAAACAAACAAACACAGAACACTCCATTTAAAGGGCCACCATGCCAAGTTACACAGTGCAGTAATAAAAGCCTGTCACTGTTTGCTCAGGTACATGAAAAGAGAGAGAGAGAGAGAGAAGGAGGGAGAGAAGGAGGGAGGGAGGGAGGAGAGAGAGAGAGAGAGAGAGAGAGAGAGAGAGAGAGAGAGAGAGAGAGACTAGCCATATGCAGATAAAAGAGACACACCTTTCCACACAGTGGAACAATCAAGAGCATTCTAGAGTGGACAGACAGGAAAAGACAGCGCAGAGAAGCTTCTGTGTGTGTGTGTGTGTGTGTGGGCTCCAAACTCCACTCATCTCCGCTTTAACACTATAAATAAGAGGTCTATATAATGCTTGCCCTTTCTCTTTCACTTATAGTTGGACTTATCCTGTAATCCTGTACATGTCAGAAACCAGCCTACATTAAGCTATTTTCATCACACACACACCACACACACACACACACACACACGCACACACGCACACACGCACACACACACACACACTGCACTTTTTCCAGTCAGTAATCACAGGCCTAAATTTAACATTGAGTCTAAAGCGGTACAGTGGACATCTCTGTGTTCTGGTTTGGCTGCATGAAGAACTCTGGGTAAGTGATGGCGACTTGTCTGTCAGCATGAGAAATTACAACGAACAGTCAGTTACTGTACCGCTCCATAGTTACTGCAGACAGGAAAAAGAAGGACTTCTCGATATAATCAGGACTTTTCCACACATGCTCATGTACAGTGTGCTTTAATATGAACATGTATGATATACACAGATGCTCTCCAGGATCCAAAAGGCAGGGAAACAGCTTACTACAGATTCAAGATTTGTTTCAGATTCTGTTTTCGTATCACTTGCACGCATGTAACTATTCCGGATGGTTGTTCACCAAATCTGCGCTCTGTTTACTGCGAGTCTAGACTGGAGAACGTCTCGTATTTTATGCTGTATTTTAGATACAATTGATTTATAACATGATTATACGTTTGCTCTGTCCTTTTGTCTCCCTCACTGCCAGCTTTCACATTAGTAATATTGTTCTAAGGCCTCCGAGTGGCGCAGTGGTAAAATGCTCGCCCTATCATCCGGGGATCGTGAGTTCGATTCCCGGGTGGTGCTGTAAACTCTCGCAGCTGGAGGCCTAGAGAGAGCTGATTGGCCGAGCTCCCTCAGAGGGGAGAGATGAGCGGTACTTGGTGCTCCCACATTAATCACGACTCTACAGCCAATCAGGGGCGTCTGGTAGCTCACGCAAGCGGAAGGAGCGGATAGCGCTGTCCTCCAAGTGTGTTACGCCGCCCCCAACGGTGAGAGAGTGAGCAGTTCGAAAAGAGGCGATCGGCTGGCGTCACGTGGTTCGGAGGAAACAGTTGTTCCGTACCCGAGTTGGTGCTGTTTGATACAGCACCAACAACAATAATAACAACACTCTCACATGCCTTTCTATATTATTAGTGATGGCAGATGATAAGGTTTGCTGCGTGCAAACTGCGATTTTGGAGCAGAAAGACGTCACTTTCTAAACATTGGTTCAGAATGTTTCATGTTTGATTCAAGCCGTGCCCAAGTATGCTTTATAAATGTAATCGAAGCAAAGTACGCTGATCCATGGGCACAATATGAAGTGTTCTTATTACACAGGCATCCCAAACTTTGTGATAAAGTGGAACGGGACCCGAGAAGATCCAAACTCACAGTATCAAATAACAGGATAAAATGTTCTGCTGTATCAGCTGTTAATATGACCGGCACAGTATCAGCCAAAAGATCAGACTTGTGAAAGTCAATTAAATACTTACACTTGCCCATTTTTTTCTGCTTCCAACACATCAACTTCAGAGACAAAATGTTCACTTGCTGCCTAATATATCCTATACATTTCCAGGTGCCACTGCAACTATAACTACCGTAACAAGGGCCAAATTGTGATGGCTAGACGACTAAGTCAGAGCAAGTCCAAAACTACAGCTCTGATGTTCCTGATGCACAAGGAAGGATAACCGGTGAACCTTGCGACAGGGTCATGAGCGACCGAGGCTCGCTGATGCATGTGGTGAGCAAAGGCTGACTCACAGAAGAGCTACTGTAGCTCAAACTGATGAAAAGGATAATGCTGGTTCTCGTAGAATGGTGTCAGAACACACCGCACATTGCTGTTTTGATGGCAGAAAAAACAGCGATAGGGGACCTACTCAATGTTCAGCAGGTGGTCATGATATTCTGGTGCTGTCTGTTATATAATGAATGAAAGCAATGTCAAAATTCTTGAAGTAGCCTCAATTCCTCAAACAAATTAAGATGAACTGCACTCCGCTTCCACCAGTATGCAAGCCCAGAGCTAGCAGCATCTTAAACTTTTACACATGTACAGTACACTGAAGTCTGAGCTGCACCTGATTAAACCAAAGCAGGATTCTGCTATTTTCTGTGCATCAATAATCAAATGCAGAAATGTACTGAACTAAACAATCTACGCCAAATCTTTCCCTGCGTCCCTCGAGACACACGTTTTTATGAGGAACGACAACCTGGCAAACGTAACATTTGTTTTGGGGTTTTCCTCTTCTCCCCCCAGTAAAGCCAAAGCAATTTGTAATTTTGTCTGTGAAGCTCCAGAAGAGGAAACTAGTAATTAAGGCCCCAACCACAAGCCAAGGAGCTGAATCGAACATTTTCCAAGCCACTACAAAGTACGCCGTAGAACACTCGAAGAAAATGTCGGCTTAAGACAGACGAAGTGAGGGCAATGTGTAGAGTCTACAGCCTGGGAAAGCTCCATCTGCTCTCAGTGGCAGCTGCAGAGAAAATATTTACCCCCCTGATAGTGGAAGAAAGATTCATGAAACTTCTTGTTTTTGTTTACATGGGTTTTTATGCAGAGTGGAGATAAGAAGGCAACGCTCAACAGGCAACATCATCTACTCTAAACAGTGTAGATTCATGAGGCAGATTACAGAAAAAACCTGCCATGGTGTATAAGGAAATGAGCAACGTCAGGGCGGCGGGATGCAGTTAGCACCCAGAGATAATTACATCTATTTTCTGCATTTTTATGCCTTACTTGCTCATAACTTTAGGTTTTTACATTAATAAAAGCATGACTGTTTAAACATAAGACTACACATAAACATATAAGATTAAAACCAACCCTCTGTGTTGAAAAAAAGTTATAGCTTCATTTATGACTGTTACAAAAATGCTGACACTGGCTCCTTCCAAAGAATAAAAAAAGCAGCATCTCCTCAGAGAAAATAATACGTAAGAAATTATTATTTATTACAAAAGCGTAAAAGGCCGAAAACCTGGAGCTACTATTATGGAAAAATAAGCAAGGACTTCCAACCAATCAAAATCATGTAGTTGTCAGAGCTATTGCATAAGCTATATTAATAAATTCATCAGGTATCAAGTTTTAATTCAGTGGAAAGCCTGTGTATACGCATCTCTCATCCTTCTATTAAACTCCTCCGTATGGCCTAATCAATATTTTACATGTTTAAGTGGGACTCATTGTGCAACAGCGACGAACTTTAAATGAATGAAAAGAAACATTTCGCTTGTTAACATCTGGAAGATGAGGCACGAGTGACAGAGCAGTCGATTAGCCGAGAGCACAGAAGAACAAGCTCAGCATCACATCTTGTGCACAAGGAGCCTTAAAGACAGGATGGGTAGCTGTGTTTAGAGCCCCTAATTTTTGGTGCCTCATTCGAAATTCGAAATTCAAAGGTTAGTTTTGACCAATGATCAATAGAGTACAGGAGGTGGAATGTAACATATTTCCAATTTCAGCAAAAAAAAAAAAAAAACTGTTAATAAATACCTTATATTACTGATCCTTCAACAGAAGTGATAAAGTTTTATTCATAAACATTGTTTTAAAGTATTTTAATGAACACTATCCCAGCTGGTTACTCCAGTTGTCATAGAAAAACATGCAAATAAACCTGCACTGTTGGCGAAGTAATTTTTAGGGGTAGCAGGGAAAACCTGATGTCAAAATGAGGCTCGGGGATTCTCACTTTCTAATGTTAACTCGCCATTAACATATTCTAAACATAAGATTTTATTACTCTGTATCAAAATGGAGCTTATTAAACCAGGAATCAAAAAATATTCCCAACTCAAATCACCTAAAAACAGTCAATGGGACGTGTCACATGTTGGCAGTACGCAAAACAATAATTTGAGTATATGATCAGGTAACACATCGCATTAGGATCGCATTGCAACAACAACAAAAACAATAAGAACAAATACCATTGTCTAACATTTCAGCTAAGCATTCTGTCTTGGCATAGTTCATAAATAAATCGTATACTATTTGAATCTCTGTAGCATCGTCAATTTCTCTAGTTGTGTGGTGCTGACACGCAGGTGAGTGCAGGTGCTGCTAGCTTGAAAATTATATAACGTAAAAAAATATACAGGTACACATATATGTACACTGCTATTTATTGTATGTAATAAATAAATAATATTAAAAAAAAAAAACTTCTACTTGCTGCACACATTGGCTGATGTGTGTAGTGCAGCAGGGGGTGGGATCCAGAGTGAATATGCTCTATCATACAGCAACAAGGTTTTTTGTTGTAGCTAATCAGCGCTGCATTCCAAATGAAAGCTTCTGTTAAGTTTTTATTTTCTAATGAGTAAACAAACAAACAAACAAACAAACAAAAAGCCTGGACATGACAGCTGCCTGTCCCAGGTGCCTCCGAGCTACTTATGTGTCCCTGTAGGGTTGGCACTAAATTATTTAATTACAAAAATACAGGAGCAAAAATAATACACTTTATCTAGAGCACACTGTAAACCCGAATAAGTTGGCATTACTCAAAAAATTTGAGGTAATCAGTAATGTTTCCAATTTTAAGTAAACAGAACTATCAGTTTTTTTCAGAACTATGGGTTTGTTGTACTCATTCATATTAGTCGTTCTTTACTTGCATTATTGAGTAGCCTAATTCATACTATTTAATAGCAGTTATCGTTTTTTTTTTTTGTTGTTGTTGCAAATCAAATACATTGTTGTTGGTCTTTCGGCTGCTCCCGGCAATGGGTCGCCACAGCACAGGTTTTATTCCAGATGCCCTTCCTGACGCAACCCTCCCATTTTATCTGGGCTTGAGACAGGCACTTCATCCAGTTTTTGGGAATCGAACCCGGGCCTTTGGCATGGCAGACGAAACTCCTACCACTGAGCCACCAGTGTCCTATTGCCCTGATGACGTCAGACACAAAATCACTAGTCTGAAAGATTTTAAGTTGGTGGAACTTTACGGTGACAGTTACTTAAAATATCAGATTTGTTCGGCTAACTTGAAAAGTGTCATTTCTACAAACTCATAAATACCAAAAAGTTCTAAATACTCAGCAAGATTATTTATTTTAATTTGAACGAACTGTAATTATGTAAGTTAACACTACTCAATATGTTTAATTACTTTGAGCATTAGGGTTTACAGCGCAGGATTATGACCTACACACGGCAGGTCAAGCAAGCCAAGCGCCTGGAGGGAGGAAAAAAAAAAAACAGAGCTGGGATGGAAAGAGCATGTCTGATCTTGAGTGGCATGTTTCTGAAGCAGACGAGTTTTGCCGATTTCTTCACCTAAATCACCAACCTGAGCTGCATTCTGTCCACACACACACACACACACTAAACAGAGCTGTTAATAAAACTGGTTTACATTCCCTTATTTAACCTCATAACTAGTAGTTACTTAATAATTGGTTGTA
>JAAGKR010004608.1:0-59278 GCA_011419295.1 Clarias macrocephalus
TTAAGAAATGAAGGTCAGTCAGTCCGAAAAATTGGGAAAACTTTGAAAGTGTCCCCAAGTGCCGTCACAAAAAGCATCAAGCGCTACAAAGAAACTGGCTGACATGCGGACCGGCCCAGGAAAGGAAGACCGAGAGTCGCCTCTGCTGCGGAGGATAAGTTCATCCGAGTCACCAGCCTCAGAAATCGCAGGTTAACAGCAGCTCAGATCAGAGAGCAGGTCAATGCCACACAGAGTTCTAGCAGCAGACACGTCTCTAGAACAACTGTTAAGAGGAGACTGTGTGAATCAGGCCTTCATGGTAGAAGATCTGCTAGGAAACCACTGCTAAGGACAGGCAACAAGCAGAAGAGACGCGTTTGGGCTAAAGAACACAATAAAGAACACAATCAAGAAAACTCGCTGAATGAGAAGGGGTGTCCAAACTTTTGGTCTGTACTGTATATATATACTACATACTGATCCTACATTATACTTTCAAATCAGTTTAAAACTAATGGATAGGAAACTATAAGCGACAAGTGTTAACTAAATCGTAAAAACCGTCAACTTTTTGTTTATTGTACACCTTCATGTAATCAGGTAATAAGGTATCAGTAGTGCAATGAGTAAAATCAAAAGCATCTCAAAATGCACAATGCTGAAACAAATACAACACAACAAGAAAAGTCCACATGGTCCACGCTTAAGGCGACCAGTGGAGCCCTATAGATTTCTCAGATCAATGTGGGCTTTTATGTTGTTGGTCCTTTGATCTCAAAGTTCAATGAGTTATGCGTCCTGAGATGCTTTTATGCTCATCATGGTTGTAAAGAGTGTTTTTTTCTTTTTTATTGATTAGTTACAGATTAGTTATGATGTAGTGTGATGGAAATGAAACAAATTCTAGTTCTGTCTTGGTTTTGTATTTAAAAATTTGTATCTGAACGGATGAACGGATGGAATTTACACTGACATTAAAACCACCTAGTGAAGGCTTTGGTATGTCTTTGTTCAAACAGGGTGCATCTGGCACGGTCTCTGGAGGTGTGCTGTGGTGTCTAGCACCAGGATGTTGTTCGATCGACCGGGCTGGGATCGAAAGCTGCGGTGCCCTGAATGTTCTGGTGGCTTTCAAACATGGCTGATAACAACCAGCATAACCAGTTCTGGTCTTTTCAGAGCAGCTGCAAGCGCTGGAGTCATCGAATTCGCATTATTTGTTGAGATTAGAATTAAATGTGTTTGCGCAGTGTGCTGGTGTTAAGATAAGTAGGCAATTTATTTGCTGAAACAAGAAGCCCGGGACAATCTCAGATCAGGATAATCTGCTGCTTCCACCTGTAATTACCGCAATTATCTAGTGGTTTGTTTAGCGGTTATTATGCTCCTGAGAATGTACAGGGAATAGCACCTGTTCTGGACACACATGAAACATAATGGAATGGGAAAAAATTCCAGTAGCATTAATATTATACAGTAGTATATCTAATAACACCCTTATGAATCTGCTTCCTTTGGGACCGAGTGGTCATGTGATCATAACTCTCTTACTATCATACGGTAGTTCATTATCTGTACCACTTATCCTGTGCAGGGTTGCAGGGGGACGTCTCGTCCCAGAGGACTCGGAGCACGAGGCGGGGCATATAGGGTAGAAGCGCACACAGTGCAGACATTTTGGGAACGTTGACTGGCCTAATTTACAGGAAGGAAACCGGACCAACCCTGAGGAAACCCACCAAGCACGACCAGAACATGCAAACCTAACACACAGAGACCAGAGGTGGAAATCGAACCTTCAACCCTGGAGGCCACAGTGTTAACTAACCACTATGCCATCATACGGCCTTCAACATTACAGTGAAAGAAATGTAAACGCACACCCACACAAACACAAACATTTCCTTTACACTCCAGTTGTAAAGAAGTGCAAACAGGAGGAGAGATACTGTAGGAAAAAAAAAAAAAACATGCAAATAAAGTTAGCTCTAGTCAATTTGTGCAAGGAGGCCATCGGTACACAGAGAAAACTGATAAAATCCATAGTGCATTTTATTGTGTTGTGGAAACCAGGAGGACCTTCACGACCTTCACATGTCCCACTTTTGCATAATATAATTGTAATAAAAACAAACACACATGGAGGAGTTGGACAGCATGTGATTGCAAAGGAAAGCATATCTACATCCCAGCATGTGGACGGATACACAGAGGCGTGGTTACATCAAGGACAGAAAGGCGGAACAGAGGGCAGAATATACTGTATCAGCTCAGACTCAGATTCCACCACCAGCCTCAGTCCAGAGACACGACCGTCTCCCAAATGCAGAATGATCTGGAGGTTTAAATCAAACTTTGGCTGACATAGTGGTCGTGTTATTCCAGTATAAAGCACGACTAGGGTGCTGGATTCTACAGAGTGCATTTTTGTTTTTCTATTTGTAGGACAACATAAATGTAAACATTTTTAGACAAGACTGTATCTTATGGTTTTAGCAGGAATCCGAAGCGTTGAAGTGTCAAGATGAAATTCATCAAAGGAAAAAAAAAAACGGTTCTGGTTTTGCTAATCTTTTGGAGATGTGAAGTGAATGAGGTTCTAATGAATGAAGACTAACGCCGGGTTCAACCTCATCCGACAGCAGCCAGGACGAGTCAGGACGAGACCCATTCATTCCAAGGCTATTTCATGCTGGACAAATAACAAGCTTGGTGTCTTCAAGGTCATATTGAATAGCATTGGAGAATATACAGGAATGAGCAAAAGCATATTTTTTTTCTACACTGCTTATCCAAGATAAGGCACTATTTCATAAGGGTCAAATTTACTGGCCTGTACCAAGAAAAGAAAAACACTAAGAAGATTTGAAATCACTAGTATTGGGTTAAGATTGGATTATGTCCAACACGTTTATATTAAAATCTGGAAGGACATAATCCTGAACCGGTGACTTTACAGAAGAAATGCAGAAGAAACATCAACATGAACAGAGATCATCAGAGATTAAACGCCTGGTGTAGTTGCATTATAAAATATAAAAAGTGTTCTGTATAAACCAGAGCTATGTTTTGCCACTGAGCTCCTGTAAGTGCTCTTCCAGCAGGAGCTTGGAAATGGTCTGATGAGGAGTACAAAGCTGTAACAACTGGGCCGTGGAGTCAGAACATCTCTCACTTAGCTTCAGGATAGCTGATGCAGAGACGTACGAAGAAAGAGCCGCATTTACGCGGCTTAAGGGTTTGTCTCCAGGACTGCAGGTGGCGCTGTTATATTCATTTTCATGATTTCAAAAAGGCATGCATTGATGAATGGATCTGATTGGCTATGCATGGTTTGTAAGAACCAACCCCAGGCTTGGCTTGTCTGTGGAATTCACCTAGCTGACATGAAATTATGAGCATTAACAATGTTCAGCAGTCACATAATATTTCTCATGTATCCACTGGAAGCGTGCTAATGCCTTAAACTATGCGTTTATAGGCTCAGACCAGAAAGCCAATGGTTGTGGCTTTTGTCCCTGTCAGTCCTAGTGAGGGAGACATGTCCTTATATTTTTGTTAGTAAATTCACTCGCTTAAAGCGTCTATTCCGCTTTATCCTGAGGGTCTTAGACTTACAGTATGGGGTGAAGTGGGGTACAACCTGGACGGGGTGCCAATCCATGGCAGGGCACACACACACACACACACACACACACACACACAACAGGCAATTTTGGGAACACCGATTAGTCTAACCTGCATGTTTCTGGACTGTTGGAGGAAACCGGAGTACCCGGAGGAAATGCACCAAGCACAAGGAGAACATGCAAACTCCATGCACACAGACCCTGAGGCGGGAATCGAACCTGGGCCCTGGAGGTGCCAGGCCACAGTGCTAACCACTAAGGCACCTGTTAGTAAATTCAATAAGGTTTTAAGTGAAATTTCTTAAAATGCAGCTCAAACTTGGATCGCGGATTTTATTGCCTTCTTTAAACATGTTTGATTGGTGCGATTATTGATCGTGCATCAAGACAGCAGAAGTTTTAAATACGCAATTGTAGCTAAATAGAACAAACGCACACGCAAAGTCCCCAACTTACGGTCAGAGAGTTTGTTCATAAAAAACGATTTGTTTGTAATTCCAACACACGTGGTCTGGGTACTAGGATACTACCACGATTGGCCAAACTAACATGTCCCATGTTCTTGTCCTTGGTCAAGTACATCTGTCAGTGTAGCAGTGATGTGTAAGTGTGTGTGTGTGTGTGTGTGTGTGTGTGTGTGTGTGTGTGTGTGTGTGTGTATAATATAATAATTTGTGTGACAGGTAGAACGGGATTAAACGTAGCAGGACAGCACGCTCCGCTCGGCTTGCAAGAACGAGACTGCTGATGCTGTAGGTCAGCCACTAAAGAGGCCATGATACACAGGGTGCTGTTCAAACTGCATCGTGAAAGAAAAAAAATCAGGTCATTGATGTCTTCATCTTACTCTGCTTTGTGTGTGCATGTGGGATGTTTTATTTGATACGGTTGAACTTTATTAATATGAATATATTAATAAATATTATATTATATTAATATAATTCAAACCTATTAGTAGTGTTAGTAATAGTAGATTATTATGGATGAGCCAAAACGAATTTGCCTAAAACATTTCTGAAATTTACTTGCAGGATTTGGTTGCAAACTTGATTTTCATTTTTAAGATGAAGTATAAGAATGTATCGCCATTTATGATTTATTGCATATAACAGTTATAAAGAGAGAGAGACGCTGTTCAGCTGCGTCACGTAACGAACAAGTCAGCACCCGATCTGCAGACGTGGGTTAAAGGCAGCTTCGAGCGTGTACTCGGAGGCTTTGTAGTCAGGATAAGCATGTTAGGACTCACCAAATGACGTTAAATGCTAATTAGACATGAAAATAAAAGGTATTTTGATGGACTGAACGAACGCTTTACATTTAAGACTATTAGCTTGAATGTTAAGAAATAGGCTAAGCTATTTCATTTTGTACCAGCTAGCATCAACTGCACCTGAAAACGTTTTTTTTTTTTTTTTTTAACCTTTCACAAGTGTGTTCAAATCAAACTGGGACTTTTGATGTGCAGAATAACAGAACACAGTTGTGAGAGTAAAAACCCTCTTTATTTCTCTATATGATCCCCTGCTACACTAATGCGCTTTATTCGCTTTTTACTATTTCTTGGATATCATCAAGGTAGAACATTTTCTCAGTACACCGGAGCCATGATCGGACTGCCTGCTTCAAGTCCAGAACGCTGTGGAAACCTGTGAAAAATGATTTGAACTGAGTTCCTGTAATGTGCAAGTGGTGCAGTGGGCAGTATGATGTCATGCAATAACAGAACGCTTTTGGTGATCAAACCAGACTGTTTTTTTTTCATTAAAGAAAATGACCGTTTAAGGAGTTCCTGAGAGGCCAGCGTTTGAAACGTGAAGCAGGCAGTCCGATCTTGCCTCCAGTGAACTGAAAAACCTTGATGGGTTTTAAGAATAATGCATCCATATCTCCAAGGCACCTTGACTGGAATCATGATTCACAAACGTGTGGCCTTCTTTAAAACGTTTGCACCATTCAAATATTTTACTGCGACTAAGAGTCTCATCACCGTACTGCACTTGAAGTCTTCTGTAAATGTCAATCTGCTTAAGAAGTCCCGGGTTTCACTCGAACATCCCTCATATAATTTAAAATCACAAGGATAATCATTATACTGTAGATCTGGGCAGGTGATGGTTGAAGGCCTTGCTCAATGGCCCAACACTGGTAAGTTGTTGGACCGATGGTTTGAACGCATGATTAGCCATCAGACATCTTATCAGATGAGCCAGGTGACAAGCTGTTCCCGAGCATCCTAGCAGTAGCGGAGCTGCTTAGCCAAAGTAGGTTCTTGGTTTAGTTCTACTTGGCAATGTTGAGTTCTATTGTGTTTTTTTTTTTATCCCTGTACGATAAAGCTATGAAAGTTTACAGTTTATCAGTAGCGGATTAAATACGGTTAAAGTGTTTCAGTACGGTTGCATCCACCCAGCGGGAGAGGGGAGATTGCTGAAGTGTGATTTAGGCCGAGTCCAGAGGGAGAGTGTGGTGAAATCCAACCTACATTTTGGGGAGTTGCAGTCAGCCACAAAACGGATGAGAACCATTGGATTAAGTAACTTATACGGGTTATAAAAAAAAATAAAATAAAAAAAAAACACTCCAGAAGGCAGATGGAAATGCATTTAAATTGCAGCTACTTTTGAAGAAAGTCAAAAATCTGCTCATATCGGTGTCTGCGCGTGAAACCATGACACTAGCAATTGCAAAGCTTTTAATCAGCGTCTACAGCACCACCTTGCCTTTACATCACTACAACAGGATATAGGGACAAATCCAATCCATACAGTAGGTCAACAAGAGGCATGATGGGAATGCAAACCGAAAGGTTCCATCCTGCTCTTCTTCTGTCCCGAATTCACAGTCCATCAGCCGCGTGGTTCTGTTTACAGGCTCTTTGTGCTCATGCTAAAGAACTGGCTAAATGGAAAATCTCTCAATTATTACTGAGGAGGGATCAATTTCCAGTAGGACAGGCTGCATTTAACACAAGACACACACACACACACACACACACACACACACACACACACACACACACATACACACACACACACAGATCATTACAGGTAGAAGCTCCACGGTTAAATGAAATAAGAAACTTCAGCAGAAATCTATCTTTATCCACAGTGCAGTCATTGTGTTCAGAGACCAGAATTACCGGCTATGTGTGAAACACCATCCTCATCCTGTAGGTCTAAACCAGGGTTTGTCTCGCTGCCAGAGATTTTGTCTTGCTTAATTAAAAATGGATACCCAAAGACCAGGCCAAACAAGGCCGGAGTTTAAGGAGGCACACAAGGGCAGCACCTCGGCTCTCAGCCTTAAACCCTTAAAACACCTGCGTAAGATCTTCTGCAGCCACGACACCTGCTCCTGATTTCAGAAATGATTTTTATCATTAACAGTCTGTTTAACTGCTTGTTAAAGTAACTATATAATCGGCCAATCACATGGCAGCGCCTCGATGCATTTACGCATGTAGACGTGGTCCAGACGGTCTGCTGAAGTTCAGACATCAGAACGGACAAGAAAGGTGATTGAAATGACTTTGAACAGTAACTCAAATAACATTTCGTTATAACTGAGGTATGCCGAAGACCATCACACAGAAATGGTCAAGATTGTCTTAAGATTTCTCTCGAGGCCCCAGTAGATCTGTGATTCATGTTGCGGTCATGGATCGGTTTTTTTTTTTTTTTTTTTTCTATTATTTGATTCCTTCCTCATTCGTTTATTCCTTTTTCATGAACATCCTTCCTTTCAACATTTCAGTCCAGATGGTGCAAAAATTCACGTCATCCATCTCCGAATAGCTGGCAGAAAATAAGCACTTAGCAAAACAATCTAGGGTCGAAACCTCAGTTCCCTTTATCCTTCCTATTTAATCGCATGACGCTGTTGTGGAACTGAAGCTGAGGTTTTTATCACCATACTGTACAGTACGTAGCGCACTGCATGGTCCTTTTGAATTGAATTGCAGCCAGAGATGAGTAGCGACGAATTCAACTGAGATGTCTCAGTCAGAAAAAAAAAAAAACCAGGCAAAGACTTCTCCTTTAAATCTCATTATGTGTTCCGTTATGACAAACCCTATGACGGATTGACGGATTTATCAGAGTTATAGTGTATGTAGGACTTGCAGGTTTTATCGGATGAGCTGGAACAGCCGGCTCAGTGCTGAGAGATGCCTAATGTGCAGTTTTTCTCAGAACACGCCGGAGGAAGTCACAACACTTCATTTAGTTTTACGACTTTTAGTAATGACTTTTTTATTTATTTATTTTATTTAGTTCGTTTTTAAAGCTGAAGGAAAATGAGAAAAAGGCAAAGTGTTTCTAAGACAGATAAGCTTGCGGTGTGTGTGTCTGTGTGTGTGTGTGTGTGTGTGTGTGAGAGAGCGAGAGAGAGAGTGTGTGTTGTAATGCAGGGGCTGAACTGCCATTCACTGGTCAAGGCTAAGCTGAAACTGCTGACAGCAACGTTATCAGCTCCCGAGAGCCAGAACACAACAGGAAGCAGGTCAGTGTCTCACGATTCCTCCTGAGTGGAAAGCTGTAACTTTCTCCCTTACTGCATTTCCATACAGTATATATATATATACCCACACGGTCACATGACAATCCGCAAATCCCATTTTGTGAGGTTTCAGAGAGCTTTGCATATCCATGTAATTGTAAAATGAAAATGTCTACTACAAGGTATTTAAAGCAACTAGAAGCACTAATATTATGATTATCTGACTACTGTACACACTGACGTACAATACTGGAAGTTTAGAAACAATACAGTTTTATGGGATTTAATCATTTACCTAAACAAGCTCAAGCATTGTATTTACAATTGTACACTACATGCATGAATTTTATTACAGACCTTTGTTCCATTTATTCCGTTTAAATACTGAATATAAACAAAGAGAGTAATTCAATAGAGTACGTTACTAATCAGGAAAATCAGTCAATTGATAAGTCAGACAATACGTTAATACAAAAATAAGTTGACGGCAGGGTGGTGTAGTGGTTAGCACAATTGCCTTGCACCTCCAGGGTCCGGGTTCGATACCCACCACAGGAATCTGTGTGCATGAGGTTTGCATGATCTCCCTGTGCTTCGCGGGTTTCCTCTGGGTACACCGGTTTCCTCCAACAGTCCAAAGATTAGGCAAACTGGTGTTCCCAAATTGCCCGTGATGTGTGAATGCGAGTTTAATGTTGACCGGAGGTCCTACGACGGCTGTAAAAATGGGAATAAAGACAATGATCACCATCGGTCTCATTGAATTCCATCCATCTAGGAACCTCTGTAGTCCAACTAGGGACCATCCCTAATCGGACTTTAATAAGTAAGCCAATAATTCATTTGGTAAATATTTAAGTCAGTTGAATAAAGTCTGAACTTAATTACTTAATTACAGGAGCAGCCTTGAGTCAGTAAGTAGAGTCGGTAACAGCTGGTAAGTGAATAATTAATTCAGTCAGTATTAACTCAATACTTGGTTGGATCTCCCTTTGCATGAATTACTGCAGCAATGCGGCGCTGCATGGAGCCGATCAGTCTGTGGCACTGCTGAGGTGTATTATTGAAGCAGGTGCCAAGTCCTGCTGGACAATACCATCAGCATCTCCATAAATCTGGTCAGCAGAGGGAAGCATGAAGTGCTCTAAAACCTCCTGGTAGATGGCTGCGCTGACCTTGACCCTGATAAAAACACAGTGGACCAACAGATGACATGGCTCCCCAAATGACTCACCACTGACTCTACACTGGACCTCAAGCAACTCGGATTCTGTGCCTCTCCTCTGTTCCTCCAGACTCTCAGTTGTCAGTTGCGTCAGGATACGTCTGTGCGTGGTGGCTCTTGAAACACTGACTCCAGCTGCAGTTCACAATCCTCCCAAGGCTGTGGCTATCCCTGTTGCTTGTCCACTTTTTATACCACATTTTTTCCTTTCATGCAACTTTCCATCAATGTGCTCACGAATAGCCAGCTTCTTTAGCGATTACTTTTTGCGTCTTACCCTCCATGAGCAGGGTGTCAATGATCGTCGTCTGGACAACTGTCAAGTCAGCAGTCTGTAGCCTGTTGAAACCAGACTGAGAGACCATTTAAAAAGACTCAGGAAACCTTTGCAGGTGGTTTGAGTTAATTAGCTGATTATAATGTGACACCATGAGTCTCCAATATTGAACTTTTTCGCCATATTCTCATTTTCTGAGATACTGAATTTTGGTTTTTCATTCGCTGTAAGCCTTAATCATCAAAATGAAAAAGGAATAAACACTCTGTGTTTAAGTCGGTGTATAATGAATCTATATAATATACTGTATGAGATACATTTTTTAATTAAATTACTAAAATAAATATTCTAATTTATTGAGATGCACCTGTATATAACGTGTGTTCAAAAAGTCCCTCATGGGGAGGGACTGGGAGCAGATTGGGGTATGAAGGGTATGGGAAAAGATTTGTTTAATGAACTGCATTATTATTCTCATCCATGTATTTATTTATTAAATCTCGCACAGCATCGCGATGTGGTGTTCTTGTCTCAGGAAAAGCTGCATGAAATTTCCCATGAATTACATCTTTATTACTATTTACTATATTTATCGGCAGCTTTAAAAATGTGCTGCAATAGAAAAACAGGTTCTTTCGATGTTTAACATTTCCACACACAAAAAAACACGGGCGACGTTAAGCAAAAAACTCCTCGGATACGTACAACAGACTGGTCGCACCAAACAAGGGCGTGTCAACACACTACTTCTACTCTACATAGCCGCTGTAGAGAGACTTTATGGACACACTGTATGTACTGTATATTGGAACTATCAAACATTTAAAAAAAATTATTATCTAGTTAAACACAGTTATAGTCTGTGATTAATCACAATTAATTACAATTTTAAAATACTCATTTGGGGTGCATCTACTATACTGATGTCGACAGCTGTTTCTCTGTGAATTTGGCTGCAATCACTCAATAGTTCAGGACTGGAATTTCCTACAAGTCTACCCGAGCCTCCAATAAATGCCTGGACTCCATATTAACATCAATTAACATCTGTTAACAACTGTTATACTGAACTGCCTGCCACATTATGAATGCAGATCAATTCCTGCTTTCTGTTTCACCCAGATGAGGATGGGTTCCCAGTTGAGTCCGGTTCCTCTCACGGTTTCCTCCTATTGATATCTCAGGGAGTTTTTCCTTGCCACTGTCGCCCTCGGCTCGCTCATCAGGGACAATCTTGACCATTTTGATTCAAACACATTCACATTCCGTACAAACTTAAATAATTCTTTTGATTGTGTAAAGCCGCTTTGCGACTATGACAATTGTTAAAAGCGCTATACAAATAAAACTGAATTGAATGGAACAACCTAGAGCCTCAGCCACACGAGCCACCAATCCAATGTCTTACATTTAAATGTATTGTTATAAAAATAATTCCCTTTGAAGTTTGCTTGAGCACCTTTTATCCAAACTTCCATCTGAAGGCTTTTTATTAGACTTATTATGGGAAGCCATTAGGGTCAAACTTGGTCATATATTGATTTGCCAAAAAAAAAATTATAATCATATATATATATATATGATATAATTATTATTATAATTATGAATATATCAGTGTTATGGTTTTCATAAAAATTACTGTAAATATAACGTTCAGTTCCTCATCCACACCCAATACAATGAATTAATTTCTGAACGTTGTCAACCCTGCCACCGCCGCCCTGAATGGAGGACACTGAACAGCCAGAATGTAAACAAACAAAAGGCATTACAAAATATTCTCTCTGAAGTACTGTACGCCAAAACCTAAACCTTATTTAGCCCCTGGCTGAGAGACCTGGCTGAACAAGTTTCATTCTACTGCATTATTTATAAAATAATTAATACAGCCATGTTATGTATTTCTCATACACCAAAATGGTTACCAAAATACAACCTTAACAAAAATTAAAACAAGACAAACCAAGTTCACTTATCTCCTACCATACTCTCATTTACATTTCTCCAAGTTATATTTTTTGAAGATAAGCTCCTCCACCTGTGATGGGAGCAGTCTGGATTGATGGGAACACTCAGAGGGACACCTGTTGGAGACAGGTGAGGTATTTCACTGCCACATGAGCCACAGCTGGCTTAACCAGAGCGCCAGTGCAGGATCGGAGATCAGTGAAATTGTGCCAGCTTCAACTAAATAGCCCTCAACCATGCTGATGGAGGTCACAGCTGCAGATGAGGCGGACTTATGCAATGCCCCTGATGAGGCGGGCTTATGCAAGTGTTTATCCAACTGAGCCTCTAATGTGGTCACAAGTTTAAAAGCCTTTGGCAGACCCTGTACTCACTTTGAGTTGGTCACTGCAGCCTTAAGAGCATGTACACCAGGGACCACAGTATTCGTGGGAAGGCCAAGCGCTTCCTGGATCTGATGAAGTGTGTTCCCGGTTTTATTTGATCAATGCACAAACCCAGTTATCTTGAGAGCAGTAGCTATTACATCGGTCACTTCTCAGCATTCCCTCAGAGCATTTGTTACCACTGAAATACGCCACAGCAATTTCTTTTAGAATAATTATAAATTGCATTACTCCATTTCTCCAGTGTGATTTTCAGATATATACACATATACAATATCAGACAGTACATTTGATAAGATATTGTGAATATTATGATATTCTTCCCCAGGTTAAGCTAATCTTTTATAATTACAATAAATACATCTCCAGCTCTCACTGTTTTCTCATATACAGTAAGTTCACTCCTATGCTGAGATTAGCTCACATTAACTCAGTGCTTCCAGCCGTACTCTGTACTCCTGCCTACTGCGCCGTCTATCTGACATAACTCTCTGCCTGAGGCACTCGCACTCAGGGGGCATATTAAACTCACCCTCCTTAAACATCCACCACAATGATAATTCATGCAAAGTGGCTTGGAACAAAACTAATTATGTCGTGAAGCTGCCTCCTGAGAGCTCTGTTCGTTCTGGCTTCATTACTCCACTCCTAAACATGGCCGAGAGGCTTCGAATCATAGGACGGTGATGACACAGTGTCATCCACGGTTAGCACACACAAACATTAAAAAAAAAAAAAAAAACAGAACACTTCAACACTCGAGGGCAGCCGCAGAGAGACACCCACTCGCATCGGGGCCAAGCGCCAAACCTGCCCAGTGATGTGCATTCTTCTGAAAGGAGGCTGCCGAGCAGAGCGGTTCTTGTTCGGGCTTTTTATGCAAAGGCGTAGGCAGAAGTGACTATTTAAACTTAAAACATAAATAATAAAAAATCATTAAAAAAAAAAAAAAATTTATGCTTTTTCATGGAGTATAGTTTCCCTTATGAAAAACAATGCCACTAAAATAACAGCACTGTATGCAAGAAATAGATAATAATAATAATAATAATAATAATAATAATACGTGCTGTTAAAATGTGTGTAATTTTCTGTTACTCTACATTGTTCAACGTTTCACTCCACATTGCAATTCGTCATGGCTAACAATTCTTATTTGCTAATGAGCAACACATCTGTTTTTATCCATTTATAGTTATATTTAATGTTAAAATTCTGAGAAACAACGTAGTTCCTGTTATCACTTCCATTACAGCAGCTACACCAGTTACCAACTTACCAACCTCTCTTTGGTCCTGAAGGTATTTTGACAAAACATATATAGATCGCATACGACCGTGCTGGAGAATTCTTAATTCTGATTGGTCAGAAGGTGTTAAGAAATCTTACTCATCAGCAGCATGGACAAAAATAGACATTTTAAATACATTTAAAATATATGAAAGCGCTTCTTTCAGATACGTTAGGGTTTCTGTAGTAACCTATTCACAGGAATTTGTACTACAAATTATCCAAATCAAAGTTATCAAAGAATATATATATAAATATCTAAAAAAAAAAAAGATGTTATTTAATACAGTACTTTATATCACCATCTATATAATTAAACTTTTCCGTAAAAACACGTTTGTGCCAGAAGTTTGGCACTTATGGAAGAAGTCTCTGGTGCAAACAGTCGTGACAAAGTCAGAAAGAGGAATTTGGGAAAATTACCTTTGCGAGTGCTTTTCGAGAGTTCTTGCACATCGTCCACATCGATGGACCTCACTATTATATTCCTTATTAGTTGGGTTTGAAAAAAAAAAAAAAAAACATATAAAAGTGAGCCAACGCTCAATATGTAACAGCACTATAAGCCTACAGACCAGCTGCTCGACTCCGCTCACACTTCACACCTACTGACGTCGAGGAGTAAAAGTGTGAGCATGAAAACGATGCATCGCGTCATTTTGTTTACTTAAACAACACATGGCAAAACAATTCCGGTGAAATTCTTAAGGAATGCAGGTGTGCTTTGAGTTTAAACACTGCAAAGGAAAATATGATGCTGCAGATCTTACACACAGTGAGTGGTGCTTTGACTAAAATAAAGTGCTGCATATTGCACTCTTGGCCTCTGCTACTGCATTATATAATAAAGAAAACGCTATTTGTTGGCAGTCTACACACAGTGCATATAAATAATTCAGGAACTCAGCGGAATAGAACACCGCATCCACTAATTAACTACATGAAAGCTGTGATGTGGGCAAAAAACACATACTGGCATTAAAGGCGATTAATTGGACATTTGACTTTGAAGATGCAGCTCTGAAAATCATTTACAGCAAAATTAACACAAGGTTGGTGGGATTATGGAATATACAGGGGGGCGTTCAAGTCAAACCGGGACTTAATACAATTTTTGAAAAATGAAGGCGTAAAAGGCTATTAACGTGCAAGTGATGTGACACTTAGCCGCAGTAAAACATTTGAATCCAACTGCAGTCGTCCCTGTGAACATTCAGTGAGTCGAACGCCTGATCTTTGAAAATCAACGGGAACATTAACTTGCCGGCATCTGTCTGTGGGAACCGTACACGCAATCATACACCAACAGTTAAAGGAGTTCCTGGGGGGCGAGTCCCTCAGATGTGAAGCACTTTTTTATTTTTAGATTTGAGATGTAATTCTAATAATTGAGCGTTCTGGTGTTTGGTTCCCAAAATCCAGATGGATTTCCAGGATATAAAAGTTGCTCGGAAGGATACACACAGTCCTCCAGGCCTCCAGACTGATGCCTATCTAGTACAATTTTCACTCTCCCTGCATGGCTGTTATTTCCGGTGACCAAATCCCTTTCTAAACGTGGCTCAAAGTTCAGATTTACAGTTACATATTTCAGTCACTGTATATATTAACAATATGACAATGTATAACATGTCTGTTTTACATTTCTTAAAATATTAACTAGCACTGGTTTGCTTTAGTGCTTTGAATGCTGCAAATGTTTTAAAAGAAGGCCATACGTCTGCGAAATGACGTCATTAAAGGAGTTCCGGGGAGGCCAGCGTTTCAGACGGACCTTGACCTTAGACAATATCCAACTCCTACTAAAGTGCTAGTGAGTTAGTGTGGAAGAGGATTATATAGAAAACTAAAGGGAATAATTACTCTCATAACTGTGTTCTGTTATTCTGCACTTGAACATCCTTTGTACATCACACAATAAAATGCCTTCTATGCACCACGATAGAACACTTTTGCCATAGTAACCACGATGAGAGGCAATACGTTGTATTAGGAAAGAAAAGAAAGGCAAACCTCACCTTTGTGGTGTCATCGTGTGAGCGCTGGTACCGTTTCCAGCGGCAGCCGTAGATCCCTGTTAGACAGGACAAGCACAGTTGTCTCTCATAGACCTGCAGGGGTTGGTGCTTCACCATGCTCCTTCAGCCTGGACTCCACTCCTCCCTTCTACCATCCCACTGACAGCTCAGCACTCTACACAGAGACAGAGAGAGAGAGAGAGAGAGAGAGACAGAGAGAGAGAGAGAGAGGGGGGGGGGGGGGAGGGGGACAGACAGACATAATGAATATGAGTATATACATGAGAGTCAAAACAAGAGAGAAATATTCATTTCTCATCAGCAAACTGATCTGCTGCTTTTTAAGTATTAAAAAAAAGTGTATATATGCTCAAAAGTAATTAGAAAAATTAACCTAACTGAACAAATCATAAATATGAGAATTACTTTTAATACTTCGATGCAAAAATGATACTCAATGACATTTGGATTTCATGTAGTTCCCGAAATTCCCCAGTAGAGCTGCTGGGCCAGGACTTTACTGCAGCAACCTTTGTGTTTGTTTGTGGGTCTTTCTGCCTTTCGGTTTTGTTTTCAGTAAGAAAAAAGAGCGCTTAATTGGCTCGAGGTCTGCTGACTGACTCGGCTCTTTAAAAACATTCCATTTCTTTGCCTTAAGACGCTCTCCAGTTACTTTCGCAGTAGGTTTTGAGTCATTATCCATGTGTACAGTGAAGCGCTGTCCTGCTGTGGAGTAAGATCGGTTTCACAACGATTCACAGATGTATTTCTTGACCCGCATATAAATGTCACATGATTCAAATATTTTGTGAGTACATTTATTTATAAACTGGCAAATCTGCATTTACAGTACAAACTGCTAGGCCTTCATTAAGATCCCTGCATTTGTCTATGGATTTTTGAGGCCTCCCTGACATGGTTAAATTCACATTTTCGCCCCCAAAAGGGCATTACCTGCAGAGTCTCCTCCAGTTTCACATAAATGTAAATTTGATGGTATGATAGACTATGGACCACATCTGCGCAGTGTGCCAATCACACAGAATAACAAACCACGGGTATATAGAATGAACAACTTTTGGAACGTCAATATGGCCTCAGACTGTTGCACTTCATGTGAAAATTTGATAAGCTCCTTACAGCCATGCATGATGTCAATATTCTTTAAATATAGCATTTTCATGTGGCATGTACACATGCACACTGCATAGACGTAACATGGTATTGTCAACGTCAATCTTTGCATAAAATTTCGGTTGTGATGGATGAAATTGTAAGAGGAATCTAATAGGCTTCAGGAAATACCCTTTTGAAAAAAAAAAAAAAGCATTTTTGAAATCTCAAAAATCCATTCACAAACGCAGGGATGTTCACAAATGTGCAGGAGTTTAAAAAATGACCCGGTGTCCTTTTTGACATTAGAGTCACGTTACATAATGTTTTTGAGGAGTATTTTTAACTTACCCTTGTACTTAGTGTAAAGTATATCCAACTGGATGTTCATTTACAACTATAAATGAACATAGTACATTCGAAATGAAACAGTGCATTCGAATGCTGAACTATCGGCAACTCAAATTCTTCTTTTGAGTTTTGTCATTTTGGGAACTATTATATGTAGCATTGTGCAAAGACATGCTTTTTATAATCCTCAAAAACATTGTTACTCTGATGACAAAAAGGCACCAGGTCATTTTTTAACCTCCTGCACATGTAAATCTGGAACCTACAGTAAATGTAAAACTTGGTTGTACAATTAAGGACAGAAGATATCGCTGCTAAATAGATTCTCTGAAGAGCTACTCGATCTAATCAGTTAGTGCTGCAGCATAGCTGTTTAATGTAGCGGTATACACAAGTGGACCCAAATGGCTATCTTACCCATCAAAGGCATTTGAGAGGCACAATCTATAGACCACCAGCAGACTGGCATTTGCAGCACACCAGAGGAAACAGCTTTATCTCCAGTAATTAGCATTTTTACTGTTAAGCTCGAACCATGCCATGATAAAGACTATGCAAGCCAAAGTTTCAACTTCTGCCCAAGCAGATGATTTCAGAGGGGTTTTAGGTTATATGAATGATCCTTGTGTTTAATTTAGCTGGCGACTTTCAGAAATCCTGTCTAGCTAACAAGAGCTAACCTGACAGGATTTCTGAGAGCATTTTATGTTTCTTATTGTTCTGGCTTATGTTAGCAAGCTGGCTAACATGAGCTAACCTGACAGGATTTCTGAGAGCATTTTATGTTTAAAATTTCTTCAGATTCCTTTATCGTCCCTGCTGATTTTAGTTAGCTGGCTAACATGAGGTAACCTGACAGGATTTCTAAGAGAATTTTATGTTTCTTATTGCTTCTGCTTAATTTAGCTAGCTGGTTAACTTGAGCTAACTTGACAGGATTTCTGAAAGCATTTTATGTTAATTATCGTCCCTGCTTATTTTAGCTAGCTGGCTAACATGAGGTACCTGACAGGATTTCTGGGAGAATTTTGTGTTTATTATTGTCCCTGCTTATTTTAGCTAGCTGGCTAACAGGAGGTAGGTACCCTGACAGGATTTCTGAAGGAATTTTATGTTAATTATTGTCCCTGCTTATTTTAGCTAGCTGGCTAACATGAGGTACCTGACAGGATTTCTGGGAGAATTTTGTGTTTATTATTGTCCCTGCTTATTTTAGCTAGCTGGCTAACGTGAGGTAACCTGACAGGATTTCTAAGGGAATTTTATGTTTCTTATTGCTTCTGCTTATTTTAGCTAGCTGGTTAACGTGAGCTAACCTGAAAGGATTTCTGAGAGAATTTTATGTTTATTACCGTCCCTGCTTATTTTAGCTAGCTGGTTAACATGAAGTAACCTGGCAGGATTTCTGCAAGGGAAATGTATTTAATATTTATTTTTATCAGTTAGCTAAAATGACCTAGCTTGTCAGAAAGATGTTTTCAAAATTATATAATTATATAAGTTCCACACACACACACACACACACACACACACACATACACAAAAAAATATATATGTTTTTTTTGTCAATTAAGACTTAATCAAAAAGTCACATTGTGATTGCGATTTATATTTATGCAAAATATAACTATTAAATGTACCACTTACTATTTAAATATATTAATACAAGAGTTATTTCTGACGAAGCAATCTGATTGGACAAGAGTTGTCAATTCTACAGTCGTCAATTACACTGTTGGTTGCAGTATTTGTGAAATTAGGTCTGTATAGTCCGCCATACTGAGGAGAGAGCAGTTGCCTGCCAAAAAAAACTCACAGAAGCACTTTCAGCAAGAACACATCTGATAACATTGTCATCTAAAAAACACTTTGACTCCTTAATAAATGCTTCTAAGTCATTCCAAAATTTCATTGTTTTTTTTCTAGCTACAATGCTAGCTAGCTCCTAACATAGTGCTGATTTTCAAATCGCTCTCAAACCCATGATCACAGGCCACGAATGTGACCAACATACTTGGTGTGTGTGTGTGACAATGGATTGTACAGCCTACTTAGTTCACTAATTTCAATTTAACACTAATTGGGATTCAACCCGGAATCCAGAAATTAACAGAGGTAATATTCCAAAGCAGAATAAGTGGAAATATAAAAAGAAACTTATTAGATTAATTGTGGAAGTATGTGTGTTTGCAGAGCAAAATAACTGATTACATAAAGAAACAAATCCTAATCTGTCGATAATAAATGGTGTATGGCAGAACTGTTGTATAAAAGAAATCATCATGGTTGTGATATATCCTACACAACAGCACTCTCTCTCATGTGATATTGCTTAATTACCTAGGCTAACAGCAAAGAACCGGACTAATTTTCTCATTAAGAGGAAATTTTTCTAATATTTATTTAGCACCCTAAAGTTAAAATATTTAAAATATATAAATTATTGACACATTCTACAGAAACTAATGATTGTGCATATACAGTACCTGTATAGCCTGTAATTAATTGCAGCCTTTTGTGATTAGATAAATGCACAGGTCTATATCCTGTTCCTGATTTTTATGTGATTAAGTGAGCAGAAATAAGGTTATTGTAAACGGATATGAAGTATGTGTCTTTTTTTGTTACAAAATCTCAAACGTGTTTTGTATAATTTTATATGCTACAATGAGTGATCATAATAGCTTGATTACCTTCCAGTATACCTTTCTTTTTTTTCTGGAACAAATCAGTCATCATATATTAATGACTCCATAAACTATAACACATGTGCTTCAAGATCCGAGTCAGATAATGACTACCTCTATACTGAATATAATATCTGCCTTTGTATTGCCACACTGTCTGCACTGTTACTCATACAGCAGGGTCAAACAGTGATACGGATTAGCTCCTGCTGATAGGATCTTGTGATGAGATGGAATTATCGTCTCTGTATACATAACCTTGACAAAGTGAAAACAAGAGATGCTTTTTTATGACAATGTTGCACAACGTTATATGTTACACTCAAAGAGGTTATTCTTCCAAACATGTACACAGTAATGACAGAAACTGAGTTCAGGTCAATTTTAAAGCGCTACGCCATTATGTCAAAGCAGCTTAGATAGAAATCTGAATGAAGGGTAGATTTAGATCCATAAAAGGTTCCATATTTTACAACTTATTAAGTTCTCAGTGGTTGTGCAAAGTGTTTCTGTTAAGGATTTATCTGTAATAATACTCAGATTATGCATTTTTCATACCTCAACCCTGCTTTATTTCACTCCTCCTCCAAATGTGCTGTTTCAGTGTCTATGTTAATGAGCTACTGCTGAGCCACGCCCCTGCAGAGAACCGCAGAGCTGAGCAACATAGGAGGGGTATCTTGTTACATGGTGGGGAGGGGGCTTGTTTTTGCTTTTGCTTGTACACACACACACACACACACACACACACACACAAAGACACACAAACTGGAGACTCATTTGCGTGCCTAAAAAAAAGATTTTTCTTAATATTTCACCTTTAATGCTATTTTTAATGCTGACTGACTATTTACTGAGGATATAAACACAACGTGCTACATTGAAAACTTTCTTAGGAGAAGATAATGATCATGAAATTGTCCTTTTCCCTTTAGATGCTTTCATACCGATTAAGCCCATGGCATACTGACAGGTCAGATAACTTGACATTCCAGTAGACATTCTACAAGTTTCCTGACTGTACCTATTAAGGGGTCCTAAAAAAAAACCTTAACACTGTAATAAAGACAAATTTAAGCTGAAAAAATATCTCTTTGTCCAAATGCTCCGCGATTGAACTCTGTACAACGTAACCAGCCTGTTGACCATTTGCTCGTCTCAATGAGGATTGGCACACATGAGCAGGGAGTCTGGACGAGCAGTCACCTATTCCGCTGCCTCACTTCCTATACCAATTGAAAAAAAAAAAAGACAGAATAACAGTCTGCTCTAAGGGAAATGTTTCAGCACTTTGGCCTGAATTGAAAACACAAGCATTTTCTATGTAGCCAGACATGAAAGGCACCAAACAAGAAGCTCAGCACAACGTTCTCTTCACATCTTTACCCTAAAGGTGATGGGCAACAAAATGAATATTGAATGAATATAATTGTGAACATACTGCAAAGAAATATTTTAATGCTTACGTTTGTGAATGTAAAAAATATTATAGCAGCTGTAAATCACCAATCCCTTATTATATTACTCTTGAAGTTAATGAGGTTTAAAAAAAAATGGGGCTTTTCATTTTCAAGTGAAACCAGATTGCGTAAGTCCTGATGACTTTCCTGTGGTGGAAAACACTGCCAGCAATGAAGATTCTAAGATTTCCTTCAGTTTTGAGTCCGGGAATATGGCAGTATGCTGAGTCTAGACCTGAGCAACTAAAGCAAACCCAGATAAGAACACTGCCTCCAGAGGTTTGTACAGAGGGTGGATGATGGGTGCATCGCTTCATGCGCTTCCCTTTTTACCCTGACGCTCTCAGGAATAGGGTCAATCTGGACTCATCAGACCACAGGGCCTTTTTCTATTGCTTCAAAGTCCACACAGTTGACGGTTCAGCACAGACCTTACAGGTTTTAATAATGTTCTCAACCCAATTCTAATTGTTTTAAATCTCCGTTTCAGTTTTCAGTACTTGGTGCTGCCCAATAATTTGACCCTTCTGAAGTGGGGATTTCATTCATTCATTTATTTATTTATTTATTTTTGCGCCAGACATTGTATAAACAATGGCGTATTATACCGAGTGCATTAATATAAACCTGCTGTTATAGAAAATTAATCCCCACCATACATAACATTTTAAACTTCTTAAACGAACTCTTTACACAAGCACATATAAGCCTCTTTTTATTATTCCTTTGCTTTCAGGAGTTGCCCTTGAACGGGCAGTTAAACATTCCTGCAATTCCTTCTCACGTCTCTGCTTGGCTTTCACATAGACTCACGTCAACCTGGCAGCATGAGGACACAGTAAAAAACAAAAAACAAACCACATGACATAATCTATCTTTGGACCACTGTCATTTTGGGAAGTGTATGTTTATGAACAGTGGGGCAGAACCTGCAATAAGCCGTGTCGCAAACATACACACGTCAGTCCCCCCTGGCTAGAGACTATCGCATAAAATGAGGCCCGTCTTGGAGGTCATCGAGGCTGCAGGAGGAGGCAGGGATTACTTTTTAACTTGGCGATGAGATGAGAAACTTGGAACGCTTGTTGGAGTTTTCGGTTATTACTGTCAAAGGAAAAGAACACTCTCTTGCTTGGGTGTAAAATAAAGACATGCCAAGTAAAGCATGTGGAATGTTTAATACAAAGAAGGACATATGACTGATCTAATCAAGTCATCACAAGTAATCAACTCGAAGCGAATGAACTGGATTCTTGATCACTATATTGATAATATTGTTATCAAAGAAGCACCAGGAATTTCATTAATTTAGTTGTTTTGTTCTCGTCTGGTCCCTTTTTCCCCCCTTTTTTTATTGAAAGACCTCCAGCGCTGACTCAGCTGCCTCCCACTCGCATTCCCCATGACATCCAGGAATATTCAAGTGACCATCTGTTTGCTCAACACCACTTTTGTGCAACACCCAAACTAAAATATTCCCTGTCAGAGAGGGCGTGTGTGTGTGTGTGTGTGTGTGTGTGTGTGTGTGTGTGTGTGTGTGTGTGTCTGAGAGCGCAGGCTACAATTTGAAAAACCACCCCTCTTAAGAACAACAGTTATTTTCAACCTGTATCATAGTCTCGCCCTGTTTTTATACCTGAACAATGCACTCATGGGGTTTACGGACTGGTTTTGAATGATGATATTAAAAAAAAAATTGGTGTGGATGATGTTTTCCATGAGAACTGTTGCATATGTTTTTTTTTTTTTTTTTTATATGGTCAACAACATTAATCTTGCCCTTTTTTACTTAAATCTGCCTTCCCACTAAATCCCAGGCTTATTCCTTTTTAAAACTGCATTCCACTTAAAAACAAGCTATATTTATACTTACCATATTTTTGTCACTGATAGGATTTGTAATTTGGCCAAACATGGCTATATTTGTAGAATTTCCAATTCTAAGGACTCCACTCTAAGCCCAAAGGAATATATTTCCAGCATCAACATCTCAATAAATGTCTTAAGAAAAAAATCAGTTCAGTTACGTATCTTACAGGTCTTACGTGTGACAATTTATGTATGACTCCAAAATGTATTGAGTTTTCGTTTACATATTTTAACATTTGTGCTTATAATGGATTGCAGTTCCTCCATGCTCCTACAGGTGGAGTGTGCTAAACTATTCACACATTAGCATGCATCACAGCACTCTGTGTGGTAGAAACGAATGATTTACTTAGCTTGTTTACAATTGTATCTGAAAAAAATCTGAAAAGAACATCAAAACTATCTTCAGACGTTAATAAAATCATGATACTTATAGAATCGCAATACAAATAGGATCAACACCTTGGTATCGTGATAATATCGTATCTGATGCTCCCTACTATACAGCTAAAATGGGAGAAAAAATCCATATTTTAGACAAATTCTGACATATAGAGAGACAAAACTCTTGTCCTGTGCATATCGTCCCGCTCCAAGACTCCATTTAAAAAGCTATTGAAGCTGCATCTGTGACTGATCTGTTCCGGTGATGACGATAATAGCAGAAAGTTCTTTGGTAAATTTTTTTATTTTATTTTTTTTTTTACAGATTTTCCTGGTAGATCTCACGGAGGCACCAAGCCGAGAAGGTCATCTCAGATGTCTCTTTCCCCAGCCCAGATTCCAGACTTTCCCAAGCCATCTGTTGATATAATTTCTCTAGAGGGGCCTGGGTTTGCCCCGAGGTCTCTGACCAGTGGGACATGCTTTATACGGTGCTAGTGGGAGTTATAAGATGCCCAAATCTCTCGATTCAAAGAAGCAGCAGGTCATTCCTGATGCTGCCGTACTGCATACTGCTGAGCGACTCACCCTCTCATGAAGATCCGTATAATACAAGCTGAAACGCGTAACCCTGCAGTAGGAACCTCATTTTTCTCCACTTACAGTATCAATGAATTATTTCGGTCCCTACTTAAAAAAAAAAAAAAAAAAGCTTGTGACTATAGGTGAGGATAAACATGGACAGCGGGGCAAACAGGATGCTTTGTATGCAACTGAGTACTGGATCCTGTACAGCTGACCTGATGTATTATGAACAATGGGCTGCATACAAATGGGTTATATTTAAGCAATATGACACGAGATGGAGTGCTGCTGTGCTGGATATCAGCACTCTGTGATACAACCAAGAAAATCGTTTAACCATGAGTGTGATATTGATTTTATACAACAGTGCCCACAACAAACCATTAATCATCAATAAATTATGATTTGTTTGTTTATTTAACCATTTATCTTGCTCCGCCAACACACATCCTTCCATGCCTGGTGGAACTAACTAACGATGACGATGTTTTTTCTTGCTGAAAGTGCGTCTGTGACTGGTTTCTAATGTGGTTTTTGGCAGGTAGCTGCTCTATTCTCAGTATAGAGAACCAAAGCAACCTGGTTTCACGCATGCTGCGACCGACAGTTATTGTCATAAATGACTGTCGAACATCTGGGGCGCCGAGTGATACTTATGATTAAACGTCCCAGTGCTGTTACCGTCTATTATCGGCATTCATGGAATGCGTCTCGTCCAATCAGATCGCTCCGTCAGAACTAACCCTTGGATAACTCCTTTTCATCGCGTCGAGCGACACAATAGTCAAGTGTTAAATCGGATAATCGATCTAATCCCTCAGCTCCACTCATAAACTTCTATGATGTGAAGTTCTAATGTGCGTTATCTCCAAATGAGTAAATGTTGTGTGTGTGTGTGTGTGTGTGTGTGTGTGTGTGTGTGTGTGTGTGTGTAAAGACAAGTCTGGCCGAGCATGTATTATCTGCATCTCTGAATCTGGCGTCAAATCAAAGAGCACGGATCTTCTCTGTGGAGGCGAGTTCCTCGTAATCGTCCCTCGAGTTGAAATTCCAGAGAGTCTTTGTAGAACAAACGGTTGCATGGGGTGCTTGCGGTAGGGGGGAGGTTAGGGAAAAGTTTCCACTGTATACAGTACACGTTCACGGTAACTTAAAAAAGAGTGGGCAAAAGTGCTATAATCTGGTTAAAATGTTCTCGGCTCCAAAAGTATTGGCGCCCTTCATGTGAAGGATACGAGCAGAAAATAAATTGACGCCATATTTTTATCATCACATCTCCAAAGTATTTTTTTTTTTCTTATTGCGGTATTAATTAGAAAAAAATTCTCTCTCTCTCTCTCTTATAGATCTAAGCACTCTGTCTAGGAGGTTGTGGAGTTTCTAGCTCGTACAGGTTTTACAGCTTTCGTTCCTGATTTACGCAAGATCTTTTCAACGGCTGCTTCTAGAGAAATGAAGTGCTGTTCTGAAGAGGTTTCCACAAAAACGGCTGCATGACATTAGCCCGCCACATGGTAATTACATCAGTCTTATTAGACTTAAGGATAACTGCAATACTTCGACTGACGCTGAGACATCGTGCGTAGTGATATAAGTGCAGACGGATAGTCATTTGCATAGCTTTCATCAGAAAGTCAAGTTCAGCGCTCAGTATTCTACCTGAACAGAGCATTAAAGGAGAACACAGATGCTTTCATTATGTCTCGTAGCACGGCTAAGTGGGACAAAGCAAGCTTTTGTTTAGTGGCAAATAAGTAGATATCAAAGAGCTAGACACGAGAGTGCATGAGTGTAATGAAATAATACCTAAATGATGAGTAGCTTTATGTGTTCTCTGTCTCTTAGATTAAAAACAACAACAACAAAAAAAAACAAGTCAGAATAAACCGAGTCATGGTGTCAATTCTCAATCCGTCATCTCCTGTCTCTCATCTGTCATCTTCTCGTAAAAGACAAGCAGAGGTCGAGGATGAGCAGGGGAAATGTGCAGGAGTCAGCGAAATGTTCGAGCGGGGAGCATCTGGAGCCAGACCACGGGGAGATTGATCATCCTCAGCTCTCCGAATGGATTTGAGCTAAATATAGAATTCTTCTACAAGAAGGTGGGAAAAAAAAAAAAACGTCCTGATGTTAGAGGAAGGTGGATTAGCTCTGATGCCAAGTCGTGTGTTTCCCAGAACCAGCTTTTTATACTGTTTATTATCAAACACGATTTCAGAGGGTTTTTCATTGATGGTGCTGATAATACTGAGAGAGTCCATTAACAACAAAATGATCATCACCTGATTTCAGAAATTCAAACTGCATGCTTCGTCAAGACGATGACCTGAAACAGGGGGTGGGAAGGTCATCATTCCAAAACATTGCAAGCAGATCTTTAACTATAAAGGTTAAACCATTAGAATTGTTAACATTTAGTCATGAGCGAGCCGCAAATCAAATCAGAGTACATTTGGAACCAATTGGTCTCAGGTTAAGTCATGAGTGTCAGGTAAGCTTTTATTGCCATTTCAACCATACACAGTTCAACGTTCCTCCTCTACCAGGGTGCCACATTCAACATACATTAACAAAATTAACTAAGAATTATACAAAGAGACAAGAAGACAAAAAGACGACGAGTCTTAGGTCTCACTGACAAAAGCCAAGGGTTCACTAATCAGATCTATGGAATCACCAATCACGATCTGGGCTTCACCAATCAGAACACAAGACTTCACCAATCAGGTCCATGAGAACCCGAAGGCTTCCGATCTCAAGTCAATGTTTTCGAACTAGGACCTGAGGTGCAATGGTTTGCTCTAATGTGGTCTAATGGACGTAGTTTTTGATAAGGACACAAAGGACTGGCTCACAAAGGACTGTAGAAGGACACTGGGGTAATCCCAGAAAACCGAACAAGCACCGAATGAACATTAAAACTCCACACACATGGACCGGTGATGAGATTCAAGCCCCCACCCTGGCGATACGAGGCTCAGCGCTATCTCAACGCACTCACATCTGTATACATACGTATTACCCGAACCTCACAAATATAACCAGGTTTTCCATGCTGAACTGGATTCAGTTAAATAAATTAATAAATCAGCAGCTGTTTTCCAACCAGAGAAAGAATCACAGTCGTTTAAAGCTACCGCGTGGGTTTAGAACGGAGCAATCGTGAATAATCTTGAGAATAATTACAAGGGGCCGCCACACCGCTGGAGATGTGTCCACCCTCTGGTGACGCTAGTGTGTGATTTAGGCTGCCAGGGAGAGACAGTGGTGATGAGTAGGGCTGTGTCTGAGCACTGAGTGGAAAGTTTAGCTCTTTTTTGGGTGATAATTAAAAGCAGCAGGGAGTGATAGAAGAGAAGCGAGAGTCACGCACGCAAACCTCCGCTCCGCTCTGCTCCGCTCCGAGTAAACGACTGGAGGAAAGAAAAGGCTTCAAATAATGATTTCTGGTTTTGGAAATGAATGCTTATGTTTTTTTAGCTGCAAACATTAATAATATACTGCTCATAAAAAGAGGGAAAAAATGCACATCTGACTCGACTTTGAACCATAGAAAAATATGAGCGACGCACGTTCAAGTCAAACCAAGACTAAGGGTTCTCTTTATTTTCGTGCAATGTATTTGCACTCATCATTATATATTATAGTTTTCTCATTACAGTATTAATACAGTAAGTAAGGAATAAACCATGACTTGGCATGCTAGGTGCTAAGGAACCCTGCACCTCCAACTCTTACTCATTCATCATCGCGGTCTGGGGGGGGCCTATCCCAGGAGACTTTGGTCACGAGGTGGGTGAGGTATACACCCTGGACCGGGTACCAATCCGTCGCATGACGCACACACACATACACACACTACGGCCGATTCTGGAACGTCAATTAACCTACTGCACCCTGCATGTCTTTGGACTGTGGGAGGAAACCGGAGAACCCGGAGGAAACCCACCAAGCACGGGGAGAACATGCAAACTCCATGCACACAGAGACGGGAATCGAACCCGGATCCTGGAGGTGCAAGGCGACAGCGCTAACCACTACACCACCGTGCCGCCCTGATAAATGTTAGTTAAATAAAATGTAAACAAATACAACAACAAAATCATTTAGCACATATTATTCCATAAACACATACACAATATCATATTACATTTTTCGTGAATACATGGAAAGCACACTTAAACAACAATCATACTGTAGCATAGCATAAGTTAGTGTTTCTCTCTTGTAATGAGCACTATAGTAATTAAATCAAATATCAAATAACTCAGATTCAAGTGATAGTCAGTAATCAGGCCTTCGTATAAGTACCGAGCGGTATTATCACACCATCAGTGTCCCGGAGACGACCGGCAGACGATGCGCTTCTCATGTGCAAATCTCACGTGTTTACCGACTGCAGTCTGTGACCTCATGGTTACTTAGAGACTGTGAGGTGGCGATTCTCTATCACAGACGTTGCTTGTATGTTGAGTCTGTACCTTTGCTCCATTAGTGACTGTGCGGTGATGCCATACTCTGATCGTGTCACAGTTGTGTCACATCTTGTCAAATGACTTCAGTTTCACCGTTTCACTTATTTTAGCTTCAAACACACACTCGCGGCAATTTGGGAACGTTAATCTGCATGTTTTTAGACTGTGGGATGAAACCAGAGTACCCAGAGGAAACCCATCAAAGCAGAACACAGACAGAACATGCAAACTCCATGTGCACAGATCCCGAGGCGGGAATCGAACCCGGAACCTGAAGGTGCTGAAGGCAACTGTACTAACCACTAAGCCGTTGTGCCGCCACATTTCTTCTTGTTGAACCTCCATGAAACACATGTCCTTCAGAGACCGTGAATAAATTGTGCTAGAATGTTTCCACCTCTGTATTATGTACTTCTCCTCAAATAACGGAGCGCTACGCTAATCCTTACGTGACTCGTGAGAGCTGCCGTCTCCAGCCAACTCCCTGCAAACTGAACCCAGACTGAACCCGTGGCCTCGTTCCTGCGTTAGTGTGAAAATCCCCCCGAACAAAGAGTAGCGGGAGAAATCTGTGGGCCTGGGAAGGAGACGGTAATTCAGGCTGAGCCTGTAATCATCCGATAGGTGCCGATACGCTTGCCTGGAAGGCCCGAAGCTGAGGAAGTTATGTGTGGCATGCGGACACTGGAGAAAGATTCTGGAGGAGACTAACAATTAAATCTGTAACTCTTTCTGGGACTTCAGAGCTTCCTGAGCGAACAGCAAAGCAGAGCCATCTGTCAGAAGGAGCGAGACGACAGGTAGCCATCTGGACCGGCCTCTGCTCAGCAGGGGTCGTGGAACACGCCGGGTCAGAACCTCAGCAAGGCTTCGAGGACGGGAAAAAAGTACAAATGTAATTTCATTTCACTTTATTTACTTACAAACACTATTCAGGAGCTTTAGTCCAGCCAGGCGCTCAGATTTCTTACACAAGAATATTATACAGTGTCACGACTGTGACGTTTAATTTCCATTCACCATAACGTCGCTCGCAAGTTCAGCGTCATCATGTGACCGTCCAGGGAGACCCAGAATTTTTTTTATTTGCTATATGTCGCAGTTTATTCACATCAGAAAAACGGGTGGTATTTTGAGGACTCCATCATTTTAAAGGGCTACAATGTAATATAATATAATGATGCACATATAAATTTGCTTTGCTTAGAGATATAAATTACAGAGATATAAATTACAACTGCGTTAAATACTGGGACATGTCCAGATTACAGATGTGACTCCCAAACATGTCCCTTGGGGGTCAGGACTGTACTGGGGGTGTGGCGATAACTCCCAGCCGAGTGCCTGGCTGTTTCTTCAACTAAAGGGAACAAAGGAGTTCCTGGGAGGCCAGCGTTTCTGACTGATCATGGCTCCGGCGTACTGAGAAAACTTTTTACCTTGATGGTGTCCGAGATCGACGCATTTACTGTAGCAGTACTAACCACTCATACTCTCATAACTGAGTTCTGTTATCTTGTACACTCAAAAGTCCCGGTTTGACTCGAACATCCCTAGTAAAGTAGAAATTAAAAAAAAAAAAAAATGACTTCCTTAAGCTGAGCTGAGGTTCACATACAGGAAGTAAAAAAAAGAATAATAATAATAATAATAATATAAATTTTTTAAAAAATCAAATGCCAATTTCAGAAGCCCTTCTCAAATTTTAAGGCACATTTGTCTGACATGAATATTTAAATGTATTTTTATACATACATACATACATACACTGTACATACAATTTGCAGCTCTGATAGAAACCGATAGTTTAATAAATAAATAAATAAATAAATAAATAAATAAATAAATAAATAAATTATAGTTACACTGCCATACAGAAATCGAGAATAGACGATTTAATCATTTCATTGTGACTGCGTTTTTCCTCCTGGGTTCCCAGATCTAAGCTCCAGCTCTACAGGGAGACGTCACACCGCTGGGGAAATCTGGCCAATTAGTAAAGAAAATCCATCCTTATCCACTCATCTGAGACGGTCAATTCTACAAAGCACTAGAGAGAGAGAAAAAAAACAACAAAAAAAAAAACTTTTCTCTGTCTATTACTGATATGAAGGTGACCTTTGACACAAATGGACTAGCACGCAATTAGTTGTATATATGTGTGTGTGTGTGTGTGTGTGTGTGTGTGTGTGTGTGTGTGTGTGTGTGTGTGTGTGTGTAATAATAGACAGTTTCTCTTTATGCTTACATCCTACACCAATTATTTTTACAGAAAGACAAGACAACGGATGCTGATGATATTTTGATCAATATTAAATTCTCACTGATTTATCACCTTATTTGTCCTGAAGACTTTCACTTTCCATCACTGTTAACAAATGATTCAGTCAGCTTTTGTTCTGGGTCAGATGTGCATGTTGTGGTCAATGCACAGGTTGTTATTATATACTGTAGTAAATAGTAAATATGTGTTAGAACGAGCAATTAATTCTGACCAATCACAATTCAGGATTCAGTAGAGCTGACGAACTATAAGAAGAGAATACGGTACAAGCAAAGTCAGGAGGTTCCTGCGAGATTTAATCATGAAATGTCAATATCCTCCCCCTTCAAACAAACAAACAAACAAACAAACACTCACTCACTCACTCATCATCTATACCGCTTAATCCTGTATTCAGGGTCACGGGGGGCCTGGAGCCTATCCCAGGAGACTTCGGGCACATGGCAGGGTACATCCTGGACAGGGTGCCAATCCATCGCAGGGCACAGACACACACACACATACACTCACTCATTCACACACTACGGGCAATTTGGGAACGCCAATTAGCCTAACCTACATGTCTTTGGACTGTGGGAGGAAACCGGAGAACCCAGAGGAAACCCACCAAGCAGGGGAAGAACATGCAAACTCCATGCACACAGAGACGGGAATCGAGCCTGGCCGGGGATCGAACCCGGACCCTGGCGGTGCAAGGCGACAGTGCTACAAACAAACAAACAAACAAACAAACAAACAAAAATAAATAACTGAAAGGTTGGATTTATAATAAGGGAGTTATAATATGAGACATGTTCAAGTCAAACTGGGATTTGTGATAAAAATCTTTGTTAATGAAGCCGTAAAACCTTTAGGACATTTACAGAAGGCTTCAAGCACAGTACGGTAACGTCTGTCGGAACTGTACACGCAATCATTCACCACAATCAACACCACTTGAACATTACAGGAACAGAAACTCTTCAAACTTTCAACCTTGATGGTATGCAAGAGACGCATACTGTACCTTTAGTGTTTAATCTCATAACTGTGTGTGTGTGTGTGTGTGTGTAATCAAAAGTCCCGGTTTGACTCAAACGCCTTTTGTACGCCTCGCCGGTCAAAAGGTCACACTGAGCTCTATCAGGTCACAAAGGCTGTCAGTGCCTTTCACAATAACACACACTCAAGACATTCCAGACACTGATTAACCATTTATAAGCAGCAGTAAAGAGATTGTTCCTAAAGCCAGTCTGGAGCTGCATGATGTCAGCACGCATGTTACAGTAGATGATGCCAGCAGCCAATCCTACAGTACAGTACAGGAAATTTGGAAATGCAAGTTAGCCTATACCACATGTCTTTGTAACCAGTACCTGAAGGAGAACATGCAACTCCACGCAAACAGATCGGAGACGAGATTCAAACCCCCGACCAACCCTGTAGAAGCAGGACACCAGCACTAAGCCACCATGGTGCCTAAGAATCATTATAAGAAACCTAATAATAGTCAGTGTTTATCACTATGGTTGTATACTGAATGTCCAGTTATAAGACACTGAGTGCACTACCTCACATCCTCAATGATCCCTTATTGACCTTTTTATTAGGTCCATATATAACACCGTCGGCTACCGAATTATCGGTATAGACGAGCGAGTAATGAGTTTAATCTCAGACTGAAAATATGAGAGACGTCTAGTCTAGTGGTTGTGACCCTACAGGAAAAAGCAATAGTTTCTACTTCTCTGTTTGCTCACCCACGCCAAGACCACAACAATATCGCGAGCGTTTGACGCGTTGGAACCACAGAACCCAGGAAAATAAACTCGAAAACATGCTGAAAGTGCCAAGCCTTGAACATTCATGCTGTCTGTTTTTGGTGTTGTTTTTCCCCAAAATGTCTGCTTTGATTGAAGTCAATCATAGGTAAAAAAAATAAATAAATAAAGATAGATGAAGATAAAGGGAGAAAAAAAGACATACAGTATTTTAACAAAATGATGTCACAGTTAGTGTCTGTGCATTTAGTGCTTTGTGATATTTCCCTTTGCAAACATACGAGCACTTAGTCTTCTATAACGCATGATGAAATTAAAGAGTACAGAGTAAGCAACTTGAGACTCCATAATATAAAACACTCCACAGCCTCCAGGGCCTTCTGTCTTTCTTACACACTCTCCTCTTCCGCTCGCTACACTTACGCTTACGTCCAAGGATTGGCTTGGCCATGCCATATTCATATTGAGTCTCTTGGTACTTCATGGAGTCCATGATGCCATGAATCTGACCAGAAAACCTGGTTTTAATGAAGGCTCCAGTAGAACATCAGAATTGTGCTCCGATGAAGGGAAACAGTTTTTTCACTGGCATGACTTCCAAAGAGTTTGTTGGCATGAATGTGGTTCGGATACACTGGTAACCCGCCACGTCCTTATAATATAGATAAATATACGACCACACGGGTTCGACGTAGAAGCTTTGAAGGGTCCCCAGTGGATGAAACCTTAATGCGTCCAGATCTAAGCTTCTTCTCCAACAGTCACTGACATTTGCAGTTCGTCATATCTGGACTTTGGTGGGTGTATGGTGGGCGATCTTCCATTCAAAAACCAAAAATCGCTAGATCACTTCCAGTCAGTAACGATACACCTACAGCGTGCCCTTTATAACCGATGTACCTGCTAATGATTACAGCTACAATGTGGGCACAGCTTTTAAAGCAGCAACTCGATATTTTAAAGGAAAAATATCAATCCTCCATGACTTGCATATAAATATTTAGAACTGTGCGAAAGATTTTACATTTAACGATGAAACTCTATGACACATTTTTGTTTGACCAGTTGGGGACCAGATCCGTACATCATCATCATCATCATCATCATCACTCTCAAGGCTGTTTGGGTCTCTTGCATCACTCGGAGCAACCGGGTCATACAGCTGGCTTGAATTCTAGGTCACAGAGTCTGATTTTCGAACCAAGACTGCAACTACTGTACATCCATGCTGGATCTCTTACTGAAATGAGGTTAATGTTGCTGGAAAAAGTTTATATGGATTATATGTTTATATGGGAAAAGACATTCCTGCTCTTTTGTTTCTGAAAGTGCCTTTCAGACACGCACTCGAAACTCGAAAATTGCGTCTTCATGTCTGAACGAGCACGTTCTGTGAAAGGCGTGACGGTAGGCGTTTTACCAGGTTGGACCTACTAACATTTACGGATATGTCTCGACACTTCGTAAGTCAGAACTGCATGCAGTCAATGTAACAGACGTACGACTGAGAGTTCATAGCTAAAAGTGCTTTAAACTGACATTCAGTTACGGTCAGCCCATATACATGCACAGTGCACAGTGAAATTATTTATTATACTCAATTATTTATTATACAGTTTTTTTGTTTGTTTGTTTTTTTTTTAAGTAGGCTGGGGTCAGGGTGCAGGATCAGCCATTATACACGGCTCTCCTGGAGCAGACAGGGTTAAGGGCCTTGCTCAAGGGCCAACAGTGGCAACCAGGCCGAGCTGGGGCTCGAACCATTGACCTTCAAGTTAAACAATAAATAAATATTCCTGTCCTGGTCCTGAACACTCTTAAGTCTTGTCTTCGTGCATGAGGATAAACATGTGTTTAATTTGTCAGTAAGAGTTAACCAATTAGAGATGCAGAAAAAAATATATATTCGGTTACATACCACAATTCTTTTGTATGGCAATTCATGTATCACCACTGACTCCGAAATCTTTTTTTCTTTTTTCGTATATGGTGAATAAATAGTGTGATTCCGCTATAATCCTACACTCTAAACTATTCACACACTGACACTCAGCACAGCATCCTGTGTAGTAGGAACAAATTATTCGCTAAGATTCTTTAGAATTGCAACTTCTTCTTTGCCTTTCGGCTATTCGCTTACAGGGGTCACAACAGCGAATCATCGGCCTCCATTGATCCTATCCATCCTTGTCACTCCCAAAGAGAACCTCAACAGCTACCTCCAGCTCTGCCTCCTGTCTTTTCTTCAGTGCCGCTGTCTCTAAGCCGTAGAGCATCGCTGGTCTCACCTCTGTCTTGTACACCGTTCCTTTCATTCTCGCCGATTCTCTTTAGAATTGCAGCAGAATCTTTAAATCGAAGCGAATTAAAATTGGCGAATTAAATTGCCACCTACAGTGGATATCGTGATCACATTGTCTCGGGTGTTCCCAGGTGATTCCCGTTCCTAAAACCGATCATAGACGAAACATAATTCTTGTAACCGATCATTTCACAGAAGGCGGGATTTATCGACCTCATACTCGGGCTCTGTCCATAACTGTGCTTATGTCTCAATGAAGCATGAAGGAACATTAACACAGCATGTCATGACCTATGCCTGAAAGACAGAAAGACATCGCTTTGACAAAGCCGTCATCAAGCCGCGTGTCCCGTGTCTGAATAGGGCTGAAGAAACCTGATATGAGATGGTTCCTGTCTTTCTGTCAAACTCTTTTGTATATACAATAACCACGTCCTGTTTTGACATCAGAGTGTCACCGAATACAGGACCTTCCATCGAATCATGTGTTTCAGGGAGGAGGTTTCCTTTAAGCTGTCTGTGTAGGGAGAATGAGAATCCAATAGAAGTGTGGAACTAGGAAGTAAGGAAGAAGACGTCTTACTTGACATCCTGTAGTGGTGGTATATATACTGTCGGAGGGTAGGATGATTGGGGGCGGAGTCTCTATCAAAGGGCGTGATAGAGGAGGACAATTTATAAAATATCCTCTATATTAACTGATTAATGCATGAACTGACATGAACTATTCTTTAAACCCAATAATAATAATAATAATAATAATAATAATAATAATAATAATAATAATAATAATAATATATACATGCTTGTTTAATGTTGCAGAAACATATATGATTATAAATATAAATATATAATAATTCTAAAATATAATAATACAAATAATAATAAGAATAAGAAGAAGAATAAAAAAAATTTTAATGAAGCATATAGTGGTGATAAGTGGTTCATCATCAACAACAAGCCTACTATATATTCTTTGCATATTATATAAAGTAAACGTATAAATCTGTGGTTGTTGTCCTTACCTTTCCTCTCCACTCCTGTGCTGTAAGATCTCCAGCCAGGTGTAGATCTGTGCTCTCTGCTCCCCCTCACACCACTCTTTATAGCACAAATATAAGATGCATAGAATTGCTCTATAAATCCTAACACAGTATCAAACTGGAGATGAAAAAAAAAACAAGAAATGAAAGTAAATCACTATATACAGTCCAGAGATCCTGCTGTATGTAGAGTAAGCCTTACAGAGCTCGTGCGCCCGCGCGCGCTCACTGTGCTGGATAAAGACTGGAGCGCATCAGCCATAGTAACCCGTGTTAGTATGTAATGGGCGGGGCTTTGGCCATTGGGCAGGGATTAAAATGTTGCAGTCCAATCAGGATGCGTGTTGAGTCGGTAGTGGGCGGGGTTGGGGCGTTTTGTTGTCCAATTGTGCTCCCTGGTGACGGGAATAAACAGGAAGCCTATAAAGGTCTGGAGGTGATTTATTTCTTTCATAAAAATTAATTTAAAGAGTTTTTGTTGTTGTTGTTGTTGTTGTTATGTAAAACTTTCATAGTATGTGTAGATTATAAAGTTTTTTTTTCTCTTGTTTAAATTATTAGTAACAATTGTGTCTGGTTATTTATTTATTTATTTATTTATTTATTTGTTATGCTTCTTTTTATAATGATTATAATTTGATAATCATACGTGTTTAATTAAAAAAAAATTTTTTACTATTTTACAACAGCAACAACAACAACAAAATATTATTATTATTATTATTATTATTATTATTATTATGTATCAAATTTTTTTAAAAATGTAATTGATTAAGGCTTTGATATTTTATCAGCAATATAAGTAATATACTATAATAAATACATATAATTTTTATAATACTACTACTACTACTACTACTAATAATAATAATAATAATAATAATAATAATAATAATAATATGAAGAAGAAGATAACTAATATTAGTAGTAGTATAATTATTATTATTATTAGGATTAGGATTAGGATTATTACTCTCAGTCACTCCCTTGCTCATCATCCAAGGAGTTTTATCCTGTATACAGAGATAAGGAGACTTAGGACACAAGGTGGGATATACCCTGGACGACATGCCAATCCACCACAGGGCTGTTATTATTATCATTATTATTATTAGTAGTAGTAGTAGTATTTTATTCATCTTCTGTAACCACTACTACAATGAGTCAATCCAACACATGGTACACACACACACACACACACACACACACACACACACACACACACACACACACACACACACACACACACACACACATCCATAAAACATACACTTATTTTCACCTAGTGCTAATTTAGATTCAAACATTAATGTTGAATATATTTGAAAAGCTGGGGACCCTGAAGGAAACCCAAGTGCACACATGGAACTCTACACTGACAGCAATATGAGTGAATGATCCAATGAGGGACCTGAATCAATGTGGATGTGAAAAATAATCCAATTATCCCTTGATTCAGGACTGGTGAAGAAGTCCAAAGGGTGCAGTCAGATCTGATCCAGGTCCTCCTATCTGGTCAGAGCTGAAACAAAAGCCTAAGAGTCCATGTATGGTTCATGGGTTAGGATTAGTCTTATAAAGGTCCAGCTTCACCCTTGGACTTTTGGTCCCACAGTTGAGAATCCACTGAATTATACTGTTTCCATATCACTACATGCACTGATATCATCACACAGCCTTTGACATTTCAGGTCTTGCTGTGATAAAGACCATCCCTACTCTTCACTCGAGTGAGCACTTAATATCAGAGCCCCAGCTGCTCTGTCGACTGTGAACTTCCCTTCTGGATAATTAGGAGCAGCAGGGGGAAAACAGCAGGGCCTGGGGTGGACTATTTGGAATTATAGGGGTGAGGAAACAATGTTGAGAGTCACATGGTACGATGACATTCAGAAGATGAAGGTGGGTCTCACTTATTAAGCTGAAGGAATGAAGGAATTTATCTGTATATCACATATTCATCAACATTAAAAATAAATAAATAAAAATGCCCATCTCCTGCGAAAGTCCATAAGCGTTATGCTGACTGAAAAGAACAAAAATTGGCATACAGAAACAATATTGAACAAAGAGAGGGTGTAAAATTCTATATACATCAAAATGAATTTCCGTAGTTCACGATCACTTTGTCAGAAATTAAATGCAATACTGTAGGCTTGACTCTTTCTGGATATGTTCAGCTAAATAAAATTACACTTGCCTTAAAACATCAATTACCTTGCATACGATTACTTAAAAAACCTACTGTAGGTTTGTACAGAACTCTTGTCTTTTACTGTTTGCATTGTGTTTTATTATAATACACAGATATGGTGCATCAGTTCTCAAGCCCTCCACATCTGGATAGGGTGAATGATGAACCACTGAGCTGAAATAGTGGTTAGTTTATAATAAGATAAGGGTTTATCAAATTAATATATTGTGATTTAAAAAAATTTTTTTTTTACTTTTTATACATTGAAGACACAAGATAATGCATTGAGGCTCGGTGTTCAAATTTGTAAGCCACAAACTAGACCATAGGTATCTCATGCCCAGTAATTATGCTGTTATGGCTATGATATAGCAAAGTTGTTGCCAAAAAAAACTGTGTAGCCGAAACCCTTAACATGCTGTAAGAATATAAAGCTATTTTATGGGGACGGACAAGGTGCTATGAGCTAATGGTGTATCCGTGTCACAATGCCTGTGGGTGCGTTTTGTTGTCTTGCATTTTTCTAAGAATGAAATATAATACTGTAATATAATCACACTTCTCCTTGCTTAGGATCAGTACAATGATTTTATTGTCTGAATTTCTCTTGTTGTCTCACTTGGTTTGAAATGCAGTAGTGGACATGGTTATAAAAACAAATATCTGAAAGCTTAAATCATTGCATCGACACATTAATTCATGGCTATACGTCAGGAAAAAAGAACCACAATGTCACTGTTACAAAAGGAAATTTATTTCAAAGGCTTTTAAAACTCTTTACATAACTGACCATAATTAGAGCTGGAGCTACAAGCCTGTTCTAAGTCCAGAGACAAATCTGGGCTTATGTCTCAATGATCTCTTTTCCAATGCTGCCCTCTAGTGATAATTAAAATAATGAAAAACATTTGATCCCACCAGTTGAGTAAATTTGCTTCCCACCACTGGAGGGGAGTGCACGCCACTATAAAAGAAACAATCGCTCATTAATTCATCCATTTATTCATTTGCTTCTTCATTCCCTCTACCACTGACACAATACAGGGTCTCGCCAGGCCTGGAGGAAACCCACCAAGTGCACAGATCTTACGACTGGGATAGCTCAATGGTTAAGGCATTGGACTATGGTTCGGAAGATCCCAGGTTCAAATCCCACTACGTCCCAGTTGTCCCAGTTGGGCCCTTGAGCAAGGCCCTTACCCAGCAACTGCTTATATGTATAATGACATGCGAAAAATGTAAGTCCCTCTGGATAAGGGTGTCGGCCAAATCCTAGATGTAGATCTGACGTCAGGAAATAAAACCCTTGACCCTGGTGCTGCAAAGCTACAGTGCAATCCATTGAGGCACCATAAATGAAACGAGACAAGCAATATACATATTCAGGTCCATATTGTACACATATGAACTTGAGTGACATCAGATTCTTAATCCATAGAGTTTAATATGATGATGGCCCACCCTCTGCATCTACGTATCACAGCTTCATTTTTTCCAGTTCTTCTGGGAAGACTTTCACCGAACTCTCCCATCCATGTTTTTATGAACATTGCTTTTTGCACTGGTGCGCAGTCACGCCTCAGCATACCAAGACATTTTGGACAATTTCTGCAAAGAGTGGGCCAACATCATATTAAACCCTGTGGATTACGATTTGGATGTTACTCAAGTTCATATGCATGGGAAGGCAGGCGAGTAAATACTTTTGCCAATATAGTGTATATTTGGACAGTGACATGTTTTTTTTGTAATTTTTGCCTTTGTGGTTAGCATTGGTCACCACTGGCCTCCACAGTCCTTAGTTGGACTACAGAGGTTCTTGGATAGATAGATGGATGAATGGATGGAATTAATATGTGATTTGAAGACACCTTCAATTTTATTTCAAGGAGTTTAACGAAACTATTTAGCAATTTAATTTACCAAATTTATTCACCAAATTCAAATATTTACCAAAATTTACTGCCTGAAGTCAGGAACCCATGCTGGGACGTCACTACTTTCACACCCGTACTTTAATCACCATCAGCCGCCGCTTGTTAGCGGCTCTTTCTACCCTCAGTTTGGTCTTCAGTAAGTGAAAAGCAGATCAAATGGTTTGAGGTCAGGTCCTTTGTCCTTACTCTGTCCTTTAAGAACATTTTAGTTTTCTGCCTTGGGTTCCTTTGTCTTTGGATACGTTTTGTACTTTGACTCACTTTTTCTAATTTCGCTGTTTAGTTTTGCGGTGTTTGACTGAATCTGAGCTAAATATAGAGCTCTATAGACTTCAGAAAGCATCCTGCTACTTCTATCAGCCGTCACATCATCAGTAAACACCAGTGACCCAGTTCCATTGCAGGTCCTGTTCCTGCACCTTATTTGATCGATGATGTAGTATGCTTTGGATCCTGAGCCCTTCCTTTTCTTCCTCTCATTCTAGTCAAGTTAATGTCGCATCAGAACGTGTCAGCGGATTAAGAGCCTTGCTGAAAGTCTCACCTGTGGCAGCTTGGTGGTGCTGGGTGATCCTTGGCTTGGCCTAGTTGTTTTGAAGTGTTTTTGTTTTGTTTTTTTTTTTCACCAAGAAAATAATACTTTGCGATTTTTTCGGTTTAGTTGTCTACTGTGATCTTCCAGGTTTTTTGATGTTTCCAAGGTCACGAGTGATCACCTCTTTTTTTTTTTTCTAAGAACCTACCAAATTGTTGATTTGGCTCCCTGTAGGTCCTTTTTTTTTAGCCTAATGATGGCTTCCTTTACTTGCATTGACATCACTTTGAAGTGCATATTTCAGGTTCCCATGAACAGCTGCCAGATGCAAATCCAACACTTGAATCAATGCTAAAACTTTTATCACTTTAATTTCTCACAACGTAATGGGGTAAAGTAAGGGCAACAAGAACATAACAACGACAAAAAAAAAAAGAACATATAGTAATTTACATGATGAAATTTATTGTAGTTTTGAAGATCTGCTTCAAGTTTTCCGCTGTGATGAAGTTGTCGGTATGGAGGACAATCTGCACTTTTTGTTCATTCTCTATAGGTCTGGAGCTTATCTCAGGAGACTTTGGGCATGAGCCGGGGTAGACCCTGGACAATCCACTGCATGGCAAACACATTTATTTACACACTAAAGACATTTTGGGATTGCCAATTAGCCCACACTGCGTTTCTTTGGACGGGAGAACACACAAACTCCATGCACACAGACCCAAGGCGGTTATAAGATGAGTAGTCAAAGGATAACAATTCTAATAATAGTACCTCCAGGGTCCAGGTTCGTTTCCCGGACAGGTTCGATTCCTGTCTTTGTGTGCATGAAGTTTGCAAGTTCTCCCCGTGTATGGTGGGTTTCCTCCGGGTACCCCGGTTTCCTCCTACAGTCCAAAGACATGGTGATTAGGACGTTCCCAAATTGTCCATAGTGCGTGAATGAGTGTGTGAATGTGTGAATGTGTGTCTGTGCCCTGCGATGCATTGGCACCCTGTCCAGGGTGTACCCCGCCTTGTACCATAAGTCTCCTGGGATAGGCTCCAGTCCCCTGTGACCCTGAATACAGGATTAAGCGGTATAGACGATGAGTGAGTGAATGTAATGATTGCTGTAGTATGAAGGGAATACAACGCATTGGAATGTGACATGGGAAAAATAATTAACTTCCAGGATTGTATATCCAGCAGTGTGGCTGTAGTATGTAGTATGTACACATTACCCATGATGCTTTTCCCGGCAGTGATTACTGCATTGCATTAATGTACTGTAGATGTCATTTAGATGATGATTACATTCAGTTGTCTTTATTTAATTTAATTACACTGAGCTCATTTCATTACATTATCTAGAAGTGTTGTCATGAATGAATTCTCCAGAGTGAATAAAGCATGCTGCTTTCTTAACACTTTCCTGAGCATTTCAGGAGTTTAACACCTCCTCAGTTTACAACATGGAAGCCGAGTGCTTTCGCAGCATTTCTGAAAAATCTGTAATTCAGCAAAAAGTTACATCAGCGTGTACGTCAGCGTAACATTGCTCGCGACTTACATCATGCAGCCTCTGTGCATGTGTGTGTATGTGAGTGTGTGTGTGTGTGTGTGTGTGTGTGTGTGTGTGTGTGTGTGTGTGTGTGTGTGTGTGTGTGTGTGTGTGTGTGTGTGTGTGTGTGTGTGTGTGTGTGTGTGTGTGTGTGTGTGTGTGTGTGTGTGTGTGCATGCTTGCAGATCCTCCTAAGCTGAAAGAAGTCTTTGTCCTTTACTCTATATGCTACAGTATACAAGCACATATGAACAGGCTTCTGTGAAACCCTGCAACAAGTTAAATTTGAAACAGTTTAGTGTTGTTTTACAAAAGCTCTTGCAGAGCAGAGCGGCTTAGCTGCAAGGAGTCCGAGGATAGCAGTAGTTCAGGAGAATCAGCAGACTGCCGTGACTGTGTGAGCGAGTGTGTAGCTACGCTGTATGATGGAGCAGAACAAACTTTGAGCCAATGAGCAGGAGGTTGTGAGTTTAATTCCCTGCCTTGCTGAGCTCCTGTGGGCCTTTGACTAAGACCCTTGACTCTAAACAGCTCTGGTTTATCCTGCCTCAGCTGTACGTTACTATATAGAATAAGAAAGAAAGAAAAAGAAAAAATAAGAATAAAAAGGAAACATAAATAAGAAGAATAAAATAATAAAATCAATAAATTTGTCAATTATTATTATTATTATTATTATTATTATTATTATTATTATTATTATTATTATAGCGAATTAAAGAAAGGAACAGACATTTAACATTTAACACACTACATTTTGCACCCAAAGAACTTTGCACATTATTCTGCTTGTGACTGAACATGCATTACTACTTCAATTCCATTTCAGTTCTATTTTATCACTTGTACATATTGTAATTTTTACATTTACAGCTAAACATTTTCTATACTTTTATATGTACATAATTTTGTTATATTCTGATTTAACATTTTATATTCTTTTATTTGAATACTGTTTCTTTCTTTCTTTCTTTCTTTCTTTCTTTCTTTCTTTGTAGGGCATGGGTGGTCATGCAAGCATTTCACTGCATAACATACTGTGTACTGTGTATGTGACAAATAAAATTTTAATTTAAGTTTTAAAAGAAAGAAAGAAAAATATATAAAAAAAAGGAAAGAAAGAGAATAATCAAAGACATTAATAAATTAATAATTCTCAAAAATAATCTTATAACTATTAAAGTAAACTGAAGAAAGAAAGAAAGATAGAAAGAAAGAAAGAAAGAAAACATGTATGCCATCAGCTGTGTTAAACTTTCTGCATGTTTTTTTTTTTTTTAACTTCTTCCCTGCGCTGTACGTTCAGCAGTAGGTGTGGTTTAACTGATGAAATCCTCACAGAAGTTTCTTTCTCCATATGTGTTTCCAGAATTTTCTCTGGCTTCTGACCTCCCACGTCATCACTCACTGACCACGTCATCACCCACACATTCACACACTCCTCTGCTGCTCTGAGGAGATGGTGGTTTCAGCTGTGCAGCATCGTTATGGGCTGGATGAGGAATTTCAGTGTTTACCGCCTGTAAGGACAGAAGCATTTACACCGGGGGAGGGGAGGGAATAGGGGGGGGGGGGGGTAGAATGAGGTGGGCCTGTGTGCTGCTGGGGCTTTATTCAGGGGGGGGGGGGGGGGGGGGTTGTGATGCACCAAAAGTTTGTTTGCTCAGATGTGTTTGTGTCAGTCAGGAAGGTAAAGAATAGTAAAGGGGTCATCTTACAGCGGGATTTTATACTTGAGAGGGAAAAAATTCTCAAAAAATCTCACTATAGTGTTCTAAAGAAAATATGTTGGTAGAAATTTATTGTGCCTACGTTTAGTAAGTAAGTGATAATTGATTTTATGGAAATTATTATTGCAAGGTTCAGAAGATAAAGTGTAACCATAAGTACCATGTAATTATAAAATGAAACATGTATAACAAGGAAATAAAATATACCAAAAACAATGTAAAACTAAGTATCAGGACAAAATCTTTTGGGCTTCTTAGTCTCCAAAAAGCTGCTCAGAAGATGCAAAAAAAGAATATTGAAAACATACATCCCAACCGGTCTTAGTGTATTATTCCATTTAATTCCATGTATGTTAATAAACTAATAATTTTGCTCCAAAACTATGTACTTTAACATCTCCACTTTTTTTTCCCTAAAGGGTGCACAAACCTTTCCACTACTAACTATTCCACATCTTACATGTTTTCAAATGATTTAAACACATGGCTTCCTATGTCCGGTGTAGCCTTCCTGTGTATTGTATACAGTATGACACACAAACCTACTTAAAATAAAATATCCAGTTGAACCGACACAGTATGAGTCTCTGGAGCATCTGAGATAAATAAAAAATAAATATGCAGGAAAGCATCGAGGGCATCAGCATAAATCTAAAAATGAATCTCAAAATTAAAAGGCAGCTGTATGATGGTTGTTTTTGCTGCACCCCCACCCAGTGGATGTGGGAGCCTGCAGGCGGCCTGAAGACGTGGCAGTCTGCACTCGGGGGTGGGGTTGCAAGCCCGAGCATGCGGCAAGAAGCTACCAGGATTACACCAGAAACCCAGAATCTGAATCACAAATCTAACAAATATTATTAAGGATATGTTTGCAAAATCAGCAGTGATATTGTCATCGCAGTGATATTCGTTCCCTCAGCATGACTTTATCCCTCACATTGGTGCCGAAAATGTCCAAAAGAAGCAAACAAAACAAACAGAAAAAAACCCCAATCTGCAAAAGAAGAACTTGAGTTTAATGCGATAAACAAGGTGCATTAATATTTTAGAGTTTTCATGCATTTCAAGGCCACTGATTCCTTACTGTATAATGCGACTTTAAGAGTAGAAAAGTCTGAACTACAGAAAGTCTGAACATTTGGAAAAGTCTTTAGGGCTCACTTCCGAACTTCTGGTCACTCGATCCAGTGGGAGGTCCCAGCTTCAGCTTCCCAAAGAAATTCCAGACATCCTCATTTGAATAGTCCCACCACAAACCTTCCAGAACTTTCTTCTCAGCAGTATATAGACCTCGAGAAACCGCTAGTTTGCAGCACATCAGCAGGAGACCATCAGCATCAGATCAGACCAGACCAGACCAGAGCATCAGAGCAGCTGTAAAAGGTACGACTTTAGAATTTGTACAATAGGTCTAAGCTGAACTTACAATAACACTTTGCTTTTGCTTTTGCTTGCTTTAAGATCAGAATGTGTTTTTTTCTCTCCTTCAATAACACTAAATGTGTATATAATCGTAATGCATAGCAGATTAAAGGTTGGAGAGAAATCTGCAAAGTTTGTCTTGCTTTTACTGCACATTTTGATCTTTTTCTGCTTGCTAAGTGGGACAGGAAACCTTTTCTTTTCTTTAATAGTTGAGACAAAGTTCTTGAAAATAAGCTATAAATTTTGGAAATTTGAATCAGTAAAGTTCCTTAAACAAGCGAAAAGTTGTGTTAAGGATAAAGTGACTATAAAGGATCAAAATCTGATCCAGACAAATTTGCAATGTAAAAGTCATTACAAAATTTGTTGCATTTTAAAAACAACGAGTTTTTAAAACTACTAAACACTAAAAAAACACTTTAATTTGTGTAAAGATTTCAATCAGATTGAAGGACGCCAAAAGGGAGTGGTTCTGTGTTGATACTAAAATCACAGCGCTTCCTCTGGAATCCTGTTACTGTTCCACTATGGCATCTCTGATTGGTCAGAAGTTTTTTCTTTCTTTCCCCCCCGAGACTCTCTAGCCAATAGGAGATGTCTACGTGTCCTTTCCTGTGTCTGCATGAAGTGCCAAGGTGGCATATAAGTTTGCATGGAGCAAAGGTTCTTAAAAAAAAAAAAGAAAAAAAAAAAAAAGAACAATAATTATGAAAAATATCTGATTTCATTCAGCTTGCTCTGCTCAATCAACAATATTTGTGCACCGTTATTTTGTTCTGTAGATTACCAAAATGCACCTCTTGTCTTTCAGAATGAAAATCGAAATCTTTGACAACACTATGAAAACCTTTCAAGGTATTCCTGTCGGTGAACGAAAAAAAAAAAAAAACATACAAGGACATCAAGATATATGGCAATGGAAAGGCAGACTGCAGATGTAGCCTTAGGCAGTGCTTGTGTTTCTTTTGTCTGCTAGTGGTGCATGCTGGGTCACACCATTCATGACCTGGAAAGATATTAGCATTCTTTAGTCTTGCGACAATGATTTGACCTGTTAAATACCAAAAGACGTTCATATTTACATTTCTATCTGGGCTTTTGCTGCTCCCTCATGCAGCACAAATGTCCTAGTCTCAAAGACAACCTTTTAATTTTTTTACTTTAGTTTTTTTTATTTATTATTTATTAAATAAAAAATAAAAAAAACTGAAACATATGGAGCTTATAATAAACCGAGACAGAACAGAAACAGAGGCAAATAACACAAACATGTACTAAAGATAATTATTCTATATGTATATACTGTACTGTGCAAACGTCTGGAGTCACCCCTCACTTCTTTATATTAAAATATATATAATTCTGTAGATTCAGTTAAAGAAACGGGAACAAAGGTTTTACTGCCACAGGCCACAAAGTGCCTAAAGATACAGTTAAAAAATCGGTTCTTTATGTAACAACCTCAGCAGTAACTTCATGCCCCCTCTCATCTGTTCCAACCACTCAGCATTCAGCATCACCAGTGTACTAATCACCAGCCTGATATTTTTTATCATCTGTACCTGTTTCTCACTGGTTTATGCCTTATGTTAGATTTTTTTTTTTTATGTTTTAAAGATTCATAGGTCACTGTGTGGCATAAAAAACATTCCTCTGAAATTGCTCAGGTACAGGGACTGAATTAAAAGCAATAGCCAAAATAATCTTTCAGCAATCTATGAGAACTATTCCTCAAGACTACATACAATTAGAAGAAAATCTAGCTCTTTAGAAGCAAAATATTAAGAAATGAGGGGACCCATGACTGTATATATTTTCACTACAAATAAAACAACCTAATTTTCTTTTGTCCCTTCTTTTCCTCCAGCTTCCCAAACTTGCCCAGGCATAAAGCAAGAATGTGGGTGACCAACCTCGTTACTCTGTGCCTTTTGGCCGTAGCTTCCTCAGCTGAGGAAAAGAAACTCAGCAGCCATGCGACTTCCCTGGCCGATACCAGCAGCCATCTCGCTTTCAACCTGTACCATACCTTGGCTAAAGAAAAAGACCTGGACAACATCCTGTTCTCCCCTGTGGTGGTTGCATCCTCTCTAGGCTTGGTTGCCCTTGGAGGAAAATCCTCCACTGCCTCACAGGTCAAAAGTGTCCTAAAGGCAAATGCGCTGAAAGATGAGCATCTGCATACGGGACTGTCCGAGCTCCTGAGCGAGGTCAGTGACCCCAACTCCCGCAACGTCACCTGGAAGATCAACAACAGGCTGTATGGCCCTAGTTCTGTCAGCTTTGCCGATGACTTTGTGAAAAACAGCAAGAAGCACTACAATTACGATCACTCCAAGATCAACTTCCGTGACAAGAGAAGTGCTATCAACTCCATCAATGAGTGGGCAACCAAGTCTACAGATGGCAAGCTGCCAGAAATCACCAAGGATGTGAAGAACACAGATGGTGCCATGATCGTCAATGCCATGTACTTTAAACGTAAGTGGACATTTAAAGCTCAGGCACGACTTATAGTATCAGATCTGTTAAGCTCTTCATGTTTCTAAATTTGTTTGTGATCCCACAGCTCACTGGGATGAGAAGTTCCACCACAAGATGGTTGACAACCGTGGGTTCCTTGTGTCCCGCTCTTTTACCGTATCCGTCCAAATGATGCATCGCACAGGTAAGATCAAGAGCCATTTATCCCAAATGCCATATTGCAGTTCTATAAGGGGTCTTATGAGATCATCATCATATCTACAGCAAATTACCTGACACTTACTTTTGCAACTGTACAGGTCTTTATGGCTTCCATGAGGACAAGGAGAACAAACTGTTTGTCCTTAGCATGCCTCTGGCCCACAAGAAATCCAGTGTGATTTTCATCATGCCCTACCATGTGGAGCCCCTGGAGAGGCTAGAGAAGCTTCTGACACAGGAGCAGCTGAACACCTGGACGAGCAAGTTGCAGGACACTGCAGTGGCCATTTCTCTGCCCAAAGTCATCATGGAAGTCAGCCATGATCTCCAGGTAGGCATTTTAATTTAATTAGATTTACATTGAATGGTTTAACGGTGCAGTGGGTAACATTGCCACCGTGTGGCTCTGCGGTCCCTGGTTCAGACTTGTGCTTGAATTATACTGAAATGAAATAAATGAAATTATGGTCATTAAGTGTGATTTCTTTTTGCTTTTTTTTCGCCCCAAAGAAACACCTCGGAGAACTTGGTCTCACAGAAGCAGTGGACAAGTCCAAGGCCGATCTGTCCAACATCTCTGGCAAGAAAGATCTCTATCTCTCAAATGTCTTCCACGCATCTGCTTGGGAATGGGACACAGAGGGTAATCCATTTGACGCCAGCATCTTTGGCTCAGAAAAGCTCAGGAACCCCAGGTTGTTCTATGCTGACCATCCATTCATCTTCCTGGTTAAGGACAACCAGACCAACTCCATCCTCTATATCGGAAGACTGGTTAGACCAAAGGGAGACAAAATGAGAGATGAGTTGTAGTGTGAATATGCTGATAATAGTAGCATTTTTTTATTGTTATTAATAATTTGTATTTTTTTGTGGTATGACGATTACCTCATGAACACAATTCAGCAGGTTGTTTAGAGCTGAAACTAAAAGCTACACTTTCTCAATTACATTTTCGAGCTGAACCAAACCTTGACAGTAACTAGAAAATGGCAATAGAATTCCACTTGAGAGATTAGATATTAAGGTTTATCCACAGGTTTGATATCAACTGGACTATGTGCCTTATCTAATTCTAAATTGTCCATCAGAATAGATGCTATACTTATATTAAGTGCTAGCATTCATGTTTACCTGTGTGATTGTGATGCAATATTTAAGACTTTTTTTCTAACTCTCCTGAGTTTATGTGACAGCTGTGTGGGTTCTTTGACTTATCTTTAATGTTTAAAGAGAAAAGGATTTTATACAAATGTACTTCGAATGCTCATGTTTTTCAAACACTCCAGCTCAATCCAAATTTGATTTCACTGCCTTGCCTTCTGCACTGATGCCTTTTTTTAAAGCCATGACAGATGAGGTCAATTGTTATATTGTCATGTTTTAAATCATGCTTAATGTACAAAAGTTTTGTGGTGCTCATTTCCTTTATTCATCATCTTCTTCTTCTTCTTTTTAAAAAATAAACTATTAGTAAAATAATTGACTTATTTCAAGTTTTTCTTACACATCATCTTGCATACTGTAGCTCATCAAATAATATCTACATATATGAGAAAAAAATATATACAAGAACATTTCTTCAAATATAATATATGTGCCAAACATACAACCTGGTGGGATCCCTGTATGCAGACTTCAGTTTTTATCTACTTACTTATAAATGTATAAGTGCTTGTGTCATAAATTTACTTCCCATTTGGAAACTATCTGCAGTTCACTTATAAAAAATAGTAAGGAATTACAAATGATCAAAGACAGTTTCAATTCCAAGTGGCAATTCATCACATTTTCAGACTCCCGATGTATCTGTATAAATTATGAGGCCACAACATGGCTCCATATCACCTTGTTTGGGCTGAGCCTGTCCAGGTTTTTTTTTTGGCATCCTGGTTACCAGATCCTTGTCTACAGACACCTTACCAGGCCTGGTTCCTGGGGTTATCATGGTAACCCTAATCTGGGCAGGGTGCATACTTCGTATCACTCTTTGGGTCAACAGGTTTGGTCCTGAAAGAAGGCAGTTACCACGACAAGGCATCAATTGAAAAAAAAAAAAGAAAAAGAAAAAACACAAACAGGATTAAGAAGCAAATCATTATACAGTACTGTAGATGTATTACATTCTAAATTCTTAAATAACCTTGCATTAAAATTTGAATAACGAATCAGAATCCATACCTTACATGAATCATGCATGTAGTACAAAGCACACGACTCAGAAAAGGTCTCCTAGCAGCATTGTATACTGTACAATCATTCCTAGACATGTAGATCCCTATCTCAATGGACCAAATTCCACTCATGGCTGGAATGAGTATTTAGACAATGAAGTGTTATCTTATGTCTGAGGCTTGCAGTGCTTATCTCTCGCTCTCCCACCAGACCATGATGCAGGTTTTCCCAAAATCTATGCTAGCATAAGGGCCATCAACCAGCACATATTTGGTCGTGCAAATAAGATGATTAGTGTGTTCCCCAACACACTAGGAATTAGACTACAAACTGGAGCTCAGAGTCCTGCTGGAGGGCAAGGTTAACAAAATTATTCTTCCGTAACAGGGAGATAGAAGCTAGTAAAAATAAAGGCACTGAAAATGAATGATTGTCAATTGTCCTTAGGTAACAACAATCAGATTTTGAAGCCATAGAAGTTTGTCTGATGTGACATGAAGAAGAATGCGTGATTATACACATCAAGAGCATTGTTGAGGAAAGTGACTCCTTGTGGTGTGCTGTGACATTGCAGGCATAGATCAAATTCCATTTCAAATGTTTTATTATATTATTCCAGTTAAAATACTGGAATAATCAGTAGCAGTAATGGTACAAATCTTGACCTTGGGATAGCAGACTCAGCAACATGAGTGCAGTATAAACATTCCTAAATGAAACACAAAGCCCTTCTCAGCCTTTATAACCTTTAAACAGGTAACCACATGACATGCTTATTGGGGAGTGTTACATCTGGCTATAACTCTAGACAATGCGTTTGTAGTTTAATTGTAGGTGCTCCAGCATTTGTAATGATTTTGTCATGGACTATACTGTAACTTGTTGTCCTAAACACAAATAAAATGTGATGTGGTGTTCAAGTAGTTTTCAATTGAATTATTAGTCGATGGTTATATCTAATAACATGGCTAACTTTTGTGTTTTGATATGCATAGGATGTTTACTGATCAGCCCTATCACTACATTTCATTAACACTTATTACCAATTATACACCCGGGTCATGTGTACTTAAGGCATAACCAAGCCCATGGCTTGTCCAGTCTGATCTCAAAATACATCACAAATCACCCAAAAATGTCAAGGGTGGCCATGACAGAAATGAAAGAACACGCAGTGCACCAGATCCCACTGTGAATTAAGCTCAGCAGGCAAAGAGCCCAAGGCTGCTGATCCCAGCCTTCAAACTCCCTAAATCTCAATCCCATCGAGCATCCACAGGATACACCAGACATACAAATCCAATCCACAGCACCCCCCCCCCCCCCAAAAAAAAAAACTGTTTCCAGACACCATCGCACACCCCAAGGGGTCTTGTGGAGTCATGCATCAAGGGACCAGAGCTGCATTGGTGGGACAAGAGATGTCCAAAGTGTAGGCGGTTATAATGCTAATGTTTTTAATGTTATGGTTTATTGATGTATGCTTTGAGTTTAACATTTTCAGTATAATAACTGAATCTACAGTTTTATACATATCCATCTCCTTTATCTTTTTTCCCCCCCCAAATACTTTCATTTACATCTTTCCATCCATATCCAGGCTATTATGACTAATTAACACCTTATGACTGGTGCAATGCAGTGGTACTGTACCATGACGTGTGTCTGTCATGAGCTTTCCTGTATATATTTATGTTGTTTCATATATTTAATAAGATTTAATAGTAAAAGCAACTAGGACAACCTTATTGTATAAATACGTATATATGAATAAGTCTAAGAATAATATAAATGTAATGGTGGACAATGGAATTACCAAGCAACATTTTGATGGAATGATGAGGAAAAAAAAACAATTAAAAAAGAACAAATTAATTACAATAATAAGATTTTGCCTGCTCATATGCATATGGATAAACACAAAACAAAAACAACAACAACAACAACAAAAAAAAACAACCATCTGTTATTCCAGATGTTTTATTTGCTCCTTGTTCTATGAAAAGCCAGGTAATTTTCTAATTTACATGGATAATTTTTTCCATCTTCTTTTCAGAAATTTAAACAGAATACATCATCATTATTATTATTATCAACAACAACAACCAAAAATACAGTGATGTTAATTAATTAATTAATTAATTAGCATAAATCAGACTCTTAGGACAGTGAGATCTGGGTGATGACAGACAACAACCGACACAACAGAGTGAAAACAGCCACTTGGTGGCTAAAAGCAAATGGCCGGTGCCTGCAGTTCATCCTGAGCGAGAACACACTCTCTGTGATCACCTGTTTCCTCATCTCTCATTTCATTAGTGCGCTGCCGGTTCTGCTGTGCTGGCCAGAGGCAGATTAAACAGACGAGGGTCAATCCTATTAAAGAGGTCTCTGTAAGCTGCAGCGATCACAGTCGGATACACACTCACACACTCCTGCAGGTCTCTGCTGTCCATCCTGTACTTTTCCCTACTGTGTCTTCCTAGTTTCACATTCAGATCTTGGGCTTGTCCACTTGTCTGTTTGCCTTCCGGAAAATCGTCTTGATCTCTTCCGTCACCATTTCCTGCCAGTTATCCCTAAAATGTAAGAATATCACATAGAACATTATAGGAGGAGTAAAGATGTTGGAACTTTTAGAAAACATCCCAATACATCAAGAGACTTCAGTGTGATTTGGTTTGGAGCAAAAAAAAAAAAAAAAAAAAAAAAAAAAATCCCTGCAATTATCCTGACTGTTTGTAAATAATGGTCAATAGTGCAAAAGTTTGCATCCCCTTGGTTGCTAGGTGAAAAAATACACATGTATTTTGCAGTTTGCCTATAAAATGATATTCACAATATTTAAAGTATTTAACATACAATTAACTAGTTATAACTCACTTACTCATTCTCTATACCTCTTATACTGTACAAGGCTGTGGGAGGCGTGGAGCATATCTCAGAAAACTCAGGTCACAAGGTGGGATATACCCTGGGCAGGGCATGTGCACACACTCAGACTCATTCAGAAGCTTTTGGAAACTCCAGATAACCCAATCTGTATGTTTTTTGACTGTAGGATGAGACCAGAGTATCCGGAGGAAACAATCCAAGTAATAATAATAATAATAATAATAATTATAATAATAACTAGAGAGGTGGTTGCTGTGGCAAAACTCCTAGGGCGTGGCTTGACGGCTTCACAGTGATCCGGAGAGACTGATTGGTTACCTGAGTAAAAAGAGCCCTCCCCCTTGTCACTACGGTAGTGGAATCCACAGTTAGGTTCAGTTTCAAAGTTCCCATGGAAGTTACCATTATATGTCAATAGGGCAAATTTGGGCACCAGGGGGAAAAAACTTATACCCTCAGCCGGGGTATGAGGGGTATGAGATTTCTACCAAACTTTGGCTCTATGCTAGAATCGATAAGAATTTGTCTCAATATTAAGTCTATGGGATTTTTGGGGTGGTAAATTGCCCCTCACCCACCCATTAGAAAAGTCATAGCACCTCATTCCCAAATAAGCCGCACGTCTTAACACCTTTTTCATGGGTCTACGAAAAATGATATGGGATTAGTTTTTTTGTACTAGACTTTTGTACGGAAAAAGAAAGGGAAAAATAATAATAAGCCTGCGAAATATTAATAGTAGCGTTTCGCTTCACAAGCACCACTAATAATTAATAGTTTCCAATAATAACCACATTAATAAATACCATTTGGTATAATTTTTCATCATGCTGCTTGTCTATTGTTCATTACAGTACCTGCCAATTTCCGTTAGGGGATGCAAACTTTTGCATTTCACCAGATATGTCACATCAACAGTACTATGCATGCACTCTATTTAAAGAAATCAAACTAAAACTTGTATACATGTATACGCATGACCAAATGTAATACAAATGAACAGAACTACAACGACAGCACTGATTTTGTAAGACTAATCATGCCGCCTTTAACACCACACGTCACGACACAGGACGGCATGCGAGGCGCTACCTCCTTGCTTTCTCACTCAGAGAATCAAGCCTTTTTCTCAGCTTTCTTTTTCTTGTAAGCAGCAATGTCTTCAGGACTCAAACCATGGTTGTCCCTGGTACACAAAATTTTACCAGCCAATTCAGGGTAGGTGTAAAAGTAGGAAAGTTGTTTAATTCCAGGAAAAAAAAAATAAACAATCATCAGCGATAATAGTGTAGTTTTATAAGTTTTTTTTTCAGTAAAATTCAGATTAATGTTAAATGAAAGATAGATTAATCATTGTCTTACCCTGCTTTGATCTCAGGAGGCTTTGGTAAAGGCTTTGTAAAATCAGATTTCCCAACAAGCCAGTATGTTTCTTCAATTCCTTTACCCTAACACAAAATGCAGTAAAGAGGAGATTAAGGTCTAATGCACTTTTAAAAAAGTAAAAAATTCAATGTAATGTACCTAGGACATGGTGCTAATCAATCTTTCCAAAAAAAAATAAATAAAAAAATTCAACCATACTACTGGTAGTGCATGACACGGAAGCTGAAAGAACACACTCGATGGAAGTCAAAAGGATTTTACCTTTAACTCTGTCTTTCCTCTAACTTCTATCTGGTAGCCCTCATTCAGTGACTGGAGAATCTTCACAGTGCTTATGTTCACATGAATTCTATAAGCTGCAAGAAAATCCGATCTGACAGTCAAATCCTGATTGTTCAGAGCACATCTATACAATACCATCCTCTTACACCACAGCAACTGGCCTGAAGGGGTTTTATACTGTAGCAGCTTTAACGGCAGTTCTGTAGACGGGGTGCACAGTCTATTAGTAAACGGATTAAAAAGTTATGTAACTAAGAATCAATGATATGGTGAAGATTTCTGTATTTATGGAAGGAGTCTCCAGTGTCAGTTAAGTTTCCAACCTGTGTGTTTTTGTCTTACCTTGACACTCAGGAAAGAAAAGAGAAGCTGACTTCATTTTATTGCCACATAACGTTGCTGAGTCTAGACCTGACCAACTGAAGCAATCATTGATCATAACACTGGGTTAGGGTGACTGGGTCACTAACCCTAACCCTAACCCTAACCCTCCAGAGACTTGTACAGTGAGCACTATGAATGATGGGTGCATCGCTTCATGCGCTTCCCTTCTTACCCATCTCTCTGAAATTGGCTCATCTGGACTCATTAGATCATATGACCTGTTTCTATTGCTTCAAAGTCCAAAAGGAGCAAAATCTTTATACACACTAGCAGACGCATGAAGCGATACTTTTTTTATGATTAGTCTCACTAACAAGTGTTTTTTTTTTATTTGTTCATTTCTCTCCCCCAATTTTCTCCCTAATTTAGTCGTGTCCAATTCCTCCCCGTCACTCCCACATAAAGCTAAAACTACCACTCAGTCAGGAGGGCCGAAGACTATAACGTGTTTCCTCAGAACCACGTGACGCCAGCCGACCGCATCTTTCCGAACTGCTCGCTCGGAGGACAAAACAATCCGCTCCTGATTGGCTGTAGAGCCGTGATTGATGTGGGCACTAAGTACCTCTCATCACTCCCCTCTGACAGAGCTCAGCCAATCAGCTCTCTCTAAACCTCCGGCTGCGAGAGGTTACAGCATCTCCCTGGAATAGAACTAGCGAGCTCCAGATGTTAGGGCGAGCATTTTACCACTGCGCCACCCGGAGGCCCTCAAATGGTCACATACTATTTAGCCCAAATTCAGTGACTTAACCCTAACCCAATTCTAGTAATTAGTGATGTTTTCTTTGCTTTATGCGGGCCTGTACGTTGACCCTTCTGGAATGGAAACATTTATGGGTGGCCAGAAATTGTATGAAGGCACCTATGGACTCGTGTCTCTGAAGAGAATCACAATCATGTTAATATACACTATAACCGCACTCTTGCTTGATCCACTTAAAACCTGTAATCCAAACTGCTGTGGTATGAGAGAAATAAAACACTTTGAGTCATGCTGTTTATTAGAAAGTAATCAGCTTTCTGTGGTAACAGCAACTCATCACCATCCCATAATTGATTAGGTCCCTATAACAGCATGCACAGAAATACTTATCCATGTAAAATCTGCATGTACAGTTATTTACAATCGATTTTTTTGGAGTTACTCACGCAATCCCGTAGATTCCATACGAGAGGCGGTGTTGACTGTATCACCAAAAAGGCAGTATCTAGGCATCGTCAGACCCACGACTCCAGCGACACATGACCCTAGACAGAGACAATGCACTTCACACTAAAGGACACATACGGTGAATGTCTTTGGTTTATTTCTCTGGTTAACATTTTAAGTCCCACCCTTGCATCATTAGGTAATCTCATCTTTGTACCTAAAAGCTGCTTCTGTAATCATATTCAACTCATTCAGCTCATCTATGTTCTTTGTGTATTATTAACACAAAATCAGTGGACTAAGGATGCTAGGATGATATTATATATCGGCAATTGCAGACCTCATGTACAAGTATAAAGAGACAATTTTGAAAAAAAAAAAGCGTTATTAATAATATTATTTGCTCCTATGAGCTACAGCACATCCGATATAAGTGCAGTGTCCCAAAGTATAGAAGCAACAAATGTAGTCTATTAGTTTGATCAGAATGTTGAACCAATGCAAATAAAAGTCCCTTTTGTCCAATGGAAAGAACACCGTCTGGTGGTTCTGTATACTGTATATAATACAGCCTCTGCAATTTACAAGGCCTCGACCTAGAGTTCAAGGAAATTGTAATTTCCTCACATCTTGACAACCTCTTATAAGAGACTGCAATGAACTGAATGGCTATAATCATTGACAGCCATTCAGGTTCAAACAATAGTTGCTTACCTGAGTGAATGCCTATTCTTATTCTGACTGGAACTTCTGGCATGTGACGCATTTTAAAAGATCCCACAGAGCTCAGGATGTTCAGGGACATGTTGGCAATTTCAGCTGCATGCTTATTTCCATTTCTCTTTGGCAGTCCTGAGGCCACCATGTAGGCATCTCCAATGGTTTCCACCTGCCAAGGAAAATTATGTAATATAATTTATATTTAAAAAATAATAGAGCAATAGACTAGTAAACCATTTAGTCAGTTTTCCTAAGACACATACAGTAGGGGAAGAGACGAGGAATATAGGGGAAGAGGCTAGGAACAAAACAACAATGTCAATGCTGGCCACAGAGAGGCATCAGAACACCCAGTGCACCACTGTCCACCATGCACAGGGCCCAGCAGGTAAGGAGCCCAATGTTGCCTCCAAACTCCCCAGATCACAATTTGATCTAGCACCCATGCAATGAGCCTGACAAACAAGTATGATCCATGGATGTTCCACCGGGCAAAGGAACTGCTGCCAGCATCCTGGTACTAGACACCACAGCATGCAGTCAGAGGACTTGTGGAGTCTGTCAGAGCTGCCCAGGTGCCACACGAAGGAAAGTAAACACTGTTGGGCTTTATAACATTTGTTGAGCTTTCCTGTAAGTAACTGAGAACATAGATAAATGGCACTAGTAAACTATTGGCAGAGGTGGTGGAAAGTAACAAATTTCTACTTTTTAAAGTAGTTTTTAAAATCTGTAATTTTATCTTTACTTAAGTATGTTTTGTTTGAAGTACAGTGGAACCTTGGATTGCGGTAACGTGTTTTACGCGTGTTCCGCAATCCGAGCAAAGCTTTTAAATAAATTTTTAATTGGAAACCGAGCAAGTATTAGTTTGTGCCGAGTATCATGTATCACGCATGCGACTCTTATTTTGACACCGAGCGGCAAGTGATCACAACTGAGCCAATGATTTTTCCACTCTCCCCTGCTCCCCTGGGTCTTAGTGCTCGTCCCTTACTGGTATAATGAACGTTCCCCCCCATTTCATCGTGTCTCATATGTGTGTGCGCGCGTAATTTGACACCGACACACACACGGACACACACACACTCTCTCTGCTTCACACACGCAGACACGCTTTCTTCACACAGAAAACTCAGCTCTGTCGGGATTCTTTTCAAAGGTAAGGTGCTGGTTTATTTGTTTAATTTTTTTTTTTACTTTACAGCAGTGATTTTGTTAGTATGCGCTCACACAAGTGTCATTGGACAGATTTCTTTTTTCCCTGTTAAAACAGTGCTTCCGTTGTGTGTGTGTGTGTTTGTTGTGATACTTAAAAAGCAAGGTGGGGGGGGGGGGAGGAGTTTTACTGTGTAAGGCGAGGGAAGGGGCTAATTTCACAAACACATACAAGTACACGGTGCCTGTCCGCACAAACGGAAACACTTATCCGTCAGGATTTTTTTTTTTTTTTAAGGTAAAGTGCAGGTTAATTTGTTTTATTTTTACTTTATATATTGTATCAATCATTTTTATGTATTTATTTTTTTGGGCTGTGGAACGAATAATTCGAGTTTTCATAATTTCTTATGGGAAAATTGTATTTGGTTTACGAGTGTTTTGGAATACGTGCCCGCTTCCGGAACGAATTGTGTTTGTAATCCAAGGTTCCACTGTACTGTAATTCGCTACATTTTAAATCATATTCGCTACTGAGTAAAAGAAATAAATGAAAATACAAAAATAATGAAAAATATTATGCTTTGTATAAATGCTTCGTTGCGCTCGCGTGTGTGTATCGTTTCCTGGTCGCGCGCCGCTCCAGACTCCACTTCAGGTTTTCTGACTGTCCCCACATTGGCATCTATCTGACCTTCCACACGGTCGCTTCCGCCCTGAGAGTGACATCATCAACCAGCGCCACCATATATAAACCAGAGAGAGACGCGGGAAAGAGGAAAGAGGTTGTGATTTTGGAGTTTTGATATTTGGTTGTGTTTTCTGGTTTTCACTTTTTTGCCTCCCATTGACTTTGATTATTGCTTTGGTTTAGTTGGTCTTTGTATATATTTGTAGATAATTTCACTGTATGTTTGTGCACTCACCAGTAGTAAGGGCGTGGCTGCCATTTATTTTGGGAAGAGGGAATTTATTCACTGTTTTTGGTTTTAGGGAGTCAGGGAAGGAACCTGTGCTTTTTTTTTTTTTTTTTTTTTTTTTTTTGCAGGTAATCTAGCTACTAAATATAAATAACATGTTGTTTATTATTTTGGCCTGAGTCCACCCGGAATCTAATCCTCCTCCTCTCTGTAACTTTTAGTCTTATATTACTTTTAAATTTTTTATGAGCTACTTTTTACTTTTACTTGAGTAGATTTTTATAATGGTAACTTTACTTGTACTTCAGTAAAATTCCATTAAAGTACCAGCACTTTTACTTGAGTACAAAATTTTAGTACTTTTTCCACCTCTGACTATTGGAAGCAAACGTTTGGAAATTTGATTTCCTACCATGTAGAATCTGTAATGCTGTTTATGTTACCACCTCATAGGTTCAAGATATTGAGTGTTTTTTTTTTTTTGTGAGATTGCAAACAATTTTTATATGAAATACTCATCATAAACATGTAAATAATAAACATTATGAATGTAAAAAGTACAATT
>JAAGKR010004609.1:0-59259 GCA_011419295.1 Clarias macrocephalus
ACAGTGACTCAGCTCTCTTCATGCTGGAGAACAGCTTTCCAGCGCTCGTGACTCAGACTCTGTGGGAGACTCATTATGTGTGTGTGTGTGTGTGTGTGTGAGTAATAGCGTATGTGGGCATGTGCCTGTGTGTGTATTCGTGTGTAAGCGCACGTGAGTGTAAGTGCTCCCTTTCAGAGATTCTGAACAGTGGTTGTGTGCTTTGCAGGATGGAGGATGGCTTGGTCAGTCTTACCCTGTTATCAGAGCTGGGAATCATTGTGTCCGTCATCCAGGAACCGAACCTCGAGCCTGAGGCGCGGATGGTGATGGGGTTACTGACGCCTGTCAGCTTCCCGCAGCCTGGATTTGTAATGCACACACATACACACACACACACACACACACACACACACACGGACATGTTAACTGTTAACCCTTTGTGCTTTTCATATACTATACTATAGCATGTTACTGTTCGTAGTAAACCTTACTGGCTAGCTCACAGAAGCTAATGTCTGATTTTTATTTCAATTCATTAATCCGGACCTCTACCACACAAAACGGCAAACAAAACATTATAACCATAACAGTACACCACCTGAGCACTGAGCAAGAACAAAGATGGGGGATGAATACTGATTAAAATGTACATAATAAGAATAAACAATAATAATACACCTATCATCCATAACATTACGACACTAAACATTAAGCTGAGTGTTGTTTTGGCCCACCAGGACATGATTTTACAAGACGTCCGGGGGGGGGGGGGGTGTCCTGTGGGGTCTGGGAGCAGATGGACTGGGTGCTGTGAGTTGTGAGGTCGGGTCTCCATGGATCAGACTTGTTTGGGTGCTTGATCAGATGGGCATCTGTAGAGTTTGGAGGTTGGGTTGGGTTGGTGCACTGGGTGTTCTGATGTCTTTCTATCATGGTCAGCACTGCCATTTTTCAGCAAGTGCTGCATTGGCTTTTCTGTGAGATTGGACTCGACAGGTTGACTTTTTGGTGCCCAGGATCCTCTCACCAGTTTACAGGTATATAACTGATAATTAATTGAATGCTATGGATGATCAGTGTGTAATAATAGCATTTTATTAAGTGCCTTTCAGGGATCCAATGGATATTATACAGATGATCCATAATAATAATAATAATAATAATAATAATATACAGCTCCTGGAGAAATTCTGGAGTAGGGGAGGAATGGTGCTCCTCTTTTCCTGGGCCTAAACGTTGAAAATGACTGATGAAGGCACATACTGTACAGTTCCAAAGATATGATTCCCGTCAGTGTCAAGCTTGCTGACTCTCATGAGACAAATAATCAAACACAGCTTACTAAACAAGCCCTTAGTATAACCCTACTAAGTTCTTGAAACTAGAACCACTAAGAGTTTCAATAGAGCTTCAATTGCAAACCTCTGTGACAAATTTCTGTACATGATCCTCAGGAAGCAATCAAGCAGGCATGGATTGAGCAAATGACCCCAGAGTACTGAAGACATTTTTGCGACTCGACGTCTAGCCGGATCCAGCAGGTTTAGAAGAATAAAGCAAATGTACTGTATAACAAGCTCATTGCATGAAATAACAAATTATTCATATTATCTTGGAGTGTCATTATTTTATACACTTGAAAAACATTCATTTTTGTCTCAATAATTTAAGCACTACTGTATGCAACCTGGGAGAGTAATATGCAATGCAATAAGATCTTAAAAAAATAAAAACACTCTTGGTTAACAAGTTCCTCAAAGGTTCTTTGAACAAAAGTCTTACACTTAAATCCGTCTCTAATTGAGAAATCTGTCTTGCAGAAATAAAAACGAAAGAAATCAGGTTTCGACTTTCTGTCTCACTATTTAGAATAAGTTCAAAAGAGAAACCAAAATCTTATTTTAAGGGAGCCTGTTATGCAATGCAAAATCTATGTTTTTTTTGTCTGTTATTTTTTGACATTTACATGGGTCTCCAGGGTACGTCAAAAAACGACACCTTTCTTGTATTGGCCGAGATTTTTTTGCATCACTATGTTTTTGCAATATAGAGTGACATACCCTTTTTTTCAGCATAACCTAGGCAATATGGTGTCACATTTGGAAGAGGAATGAAACAAAGCTAGTTTGAAAAAAAATAAAAAATAAAAATAAATAAATAAATAAATAAGTAAAGTGGTATTTTGGCACAGTGGTTAGCATCGTCGCCTTGCACCTCCAGGGTGTGAGTTCGGTTCCCGTACTGGAACGTTAACCCACATACTTTGAGAGAACTTTGTTTTTTGTTTTTTATGAAATTTGTTACATAAACAGCACATTATGGGACCTTTAAGAAAGCTTTAGATTTCAGAAATGCAGATTGGTTGAAATTTGACCAGATGAAGGGATTTCCTACACACCATACAGAATTTACTGTAGCAGACTCTATAATGAAGATTAAGTCTAGAACCTTACGGGTTCCACCGGAAGCACAAACTAAATACAGTTATATGGCTCTATAGCACTTGTTCTAGAACTGCATCTAATTTAAATTGCCTTGTTTGGTTGAGTTGAGTTTTAACGAGTAATCTGTCTATTTATTACTTCCTGAATCATTTTCTAATTGCAAGAACTGATTAATTTTCAGTCATGGTTTTCAGCCTATATCCTCTTCACTATAATTATCACAATAATTTGCGGATTGTCCTTAGTAAAGAATTTACTCTTGCTTCCTGCCTCTAAACGAATCTCACAGCTGTGATTTCTCATTAATTTAATGCTTTCTCTTCTTACTTTTTCATTCGGACATAGTTCCAGAATAGAGTAACTCATTCACTTGGTCATCTTCAGTAACTGATTTGACATCATTAAGTGCGCTTTGGATCCGGAACCTATTCCAGGAACACATGGTAGACTTCCTGAAGTGCTTGGTCTGAAAATCTATTGACTGTGTAATAAACTGAATAGGTTTGGCAGTTATATACAGTATCTAGATTAAAAACAAATGCCACTGCTTTCTGTGTTTCCTTCCACACATCCATTAGTTCAGCAGAAACAAGCTCTGGGTATTATCATACAGCAGCCATCAGGTTCAGCCATCATTAGATCCCATTAATGTGTCTAGAAATACTTCAAGATCAGATGTTACTCTCTTTATAAGATACTGTTAATAACCATTTGCAACTCGAAAAAAAAAAAAAAAAACCCTGAAATGATTTCTGAAGCCTGAATGCTGGCCAAAGTTACTAATGTAATGCTACAACTACACTACAATAATATATATATACACTATATAAAGTATATATATAAAAGCATATACTAAGTCACAAATAAGAAGAAAAAAAAACGATGCAGCGCAACAATTGATGTGCAATTGTATTTATAACAAATAGTACATACTGTATAGTAATAATTCTAAAAAGAACAGCATAAAAGTGGAACCTGATTAGGTCTGTACAGTACATATTGTGAGCAGACCATGAAGCGAGAAGATAGTTACAGCCAATTAAAAATCTTGACCACACTGTGCTTGCTAGTTAGCCTGATATCCATCTGTCTGGAAGAATCAAGGAGCCGTCGTCCTCTCAAAACAACATGGCAGGGCTGACAGGGTTAAAGAATGAAATATCCAAATTAGATTAAACGACACGGAAGGTACGCGGCTCCTGCATCCAGAATCAGCGACTGCTTCTGATAATACAAGCTTATTTATGCCTGAGTGAGGACAAATTACCTTTCCTTAGATAATCTGTAAGCGCAGGGCTTTTGTGATAAAAGTACATCGACATAATTTGTCACAAGCCAGTGCGGGTTTCGGAAGAAGTCAGTTCTGGCGCGTTTAGCCGAGCTACGATGACTCTGTGTTTGTGTTTGTACAGTGTATGTCTGTAACTGATTTATGATAAAGTTCGATTGGGCATTAAAAGAAACCTGGATGTAATATTCAAGCTAAATGACTGAAAAAAAAAGAAAAAAAAAAAAAAAACGAGTAAGCACTGATTACATGCAGAAATCTGCTTAATTCTAATCGTGCCAGCTTGGATTTGCATAATTCTTATTGTATATGTGAACTTTGCAGAATTCCAGGTCACCATCTTTCATTCCAATCTACAGTATATTTACATTTCTGTTTGATTTAATCTCAGCGCTGTTCATTAACTGAAGACCTTTAGATAGTTTGGTGGTGTTCTGCTGAAGCAGCGGAAGCTACGCTGCCAAAGACAGCACTTTTAACCTAGCGCAAGCTTTCTGTTTGGACTTTATCAGCAGCAAAAGTCTGTAAGAATAGCCAGGCTGGTGTCTCATATTATGACATTTTTTGCTTGGTTGTTGAATATTTCAAAGGTCACTTACTCCTTCAAGCATAAGAATCCTTTCGCAGTTATGGCTGGTCATGATATTAGATAGGGGGTAAAAAAAAATTGAATATCTATCAGTATCTTGACAATGAAGCTCTTACTGTAGGATTGAGCAATGCATTAAATCGCAAGTTCTCACTGATGACTTGAGAAGAATGATGTGAGACGAACTAATATAAAAGAACACTAGACAAGACACTAGACACTAGACACTCTTAGGCTGCTGCAAATTTCATTTCTAATTCATGCCCATAGTCCATCATGCATTGGCTTATGCTGTGTCTCCTCCAGGGTTGCCAAGTATTTTCTACAGTAAGTAGATCAAGCCCCCTGGAAAATTACTAGATGTCTCTAAATGATGCCACATGATGATGTCATAACGTTTTGGCATGGCAGAGGAAAACCAAGATGCTGTACATGAGTGTGGAATAGCTGAAACCAGATTATTTCTGTCTATACACAATTTAAAATTTTCCCCCGAACACTAAACCTGTTCAACCAAAAAATGGCAACACTTTCAGTCGAACAAAAAACAAAAAGTGCTAACCTTACAATTTAATCTTCGGTGTCAGGTTCACGTTCTCGTTCTATGTTCAAAAACATTTAGGTGGAAAAATGTAGTAAATAATAATAATAATAATAATAATAATAATAATTATTATTATTATTATTATTATTATTATTATTATTATTATTATTATTATTATTATTATAATAATAATAATAATTTTCACATAGCATATCTGACTTAAATGTTTTGACTTAAATGTTTTATTTTTGTTTTTATTTATTTAGAATCAGTAATGACCTCTATCTTTATAATATAGTAAAAATAAGTTTAACCTAAAATGTGCACATCTTTTTTTAAAATATGTTTTTGTATCTGATCAGAACAAGTATATTCATTATGAACTAATAATAATAATAATAATAATAATAATAATTATTATTATTATTATTATTATTATTATTATTATAATAATAATAATAATAATAATAATTTTCACATAGCATATCTGACTTAAATGTTTTGACTTAAATGTTTTATTTTTGTTTTTATTTATTTAGAATCAGTAATGACCTCTATCTTTATAATATAGTAAAAATAAGTTTAACCTAAAATGTGCACATCTTTTTTTAAAATATGTTTTTGTATCTGATCAGAACAAGTATATTCATTATGAACTAATAATAATAATAATAATAATAATAATAATTATTATTATTATTATTATTATTATTATTATTATAATAATAATAATAATAATAATAATTTTCACATAGCATATCTGACTTAAATGTTTTGACTTAAATGTTTTATTTTTGTTTTTATTTATTTAGAATCAGTAATGACCTCTATCTTTATAATATAGTAAAAATAAGTTTAACCTAAAATGTGCACATCTTTTTTTAAAATATGTTTTTGTATCTGATCAGAACAAGTATATTCATTATGAACTAATAATAATAATAATAATAATAATAATAATTATTATTATTATTATTATTATTATTATTATTATAATAATAATAATAATAATAATAATTTTCACATAGCATATCTGACTTAAATGTTTTGACTTAAATGTTTTATTTTTGTTTTTATTTATTTAGAATCAGTAATGACCTCTATCTTTATAATATAGTAAAAATAAGTTTAACCTAAAATGTGCACATCTTTTTTTAAAATATGTTTTTGTATCTGATCAGAACAAGTATATTCATTATGAACTAATAATAATAATAATAATAATAATAATAATTATTATTATTATTATTATTATTATTATTATTATAATAATAATAATAATAATAATAATTTTCACATAGCATATCTGACTTAAATGTTTTGACTTAAATGTTTTATTTTTGTTTTTATTTATTTAGAATCAGTAATGACCTCTATCTTTATAATATAGTAAAAATAAGTTTAACCTAAAATGTGCACATCTTTTTTTTAAATATGTTTTTGTATCTGATCAGAACAAGTATATTCATTATGAACTAATAATAATAATAATAATAATAATAATAATAATAATAATAATAATAATAACACAATGTCATTTAAACATATAAGTGCCTTTCAGGGATCCCAAGGATATACGTAATGATACTTCACAGTACAAATATGCAAGGTTTTAAAAAAAATCTTCTTTAATGTCTAGGCTCTTAGATAAGGAGTTCCCTAAGGGGTTCTTTGAACAGTTAAATGTCCTGAAAGTGTTACACTTAAAGCCCTCTCTAATGGGGAAACCTGATCTTGCAGGAAAAAGGAAAGAAAAAAAAAAAGATGAAAAATCAAGTTTTGGACAAAATTGTGAGTTTTTTTTTTTTTTTTTTTTGCCTTTAGCATACTTTGACATCTCAACTTTAAGAAATGTCAGGCTTTAATAGTTATATGCCAGAGTGAAACAGACAGGAGTTAAATCACTTCCGCTTGTAATCAGATTCTGGCTGATCCCAAAATTGCAACATTATTTTGATGTAATTTTTTGTGTTTGAAAGACAGAGAGACAGATGCGCTTAGCCCTTTCTAATCTTTTGGCAAAGGCCCTAATCCAAGGTAACCAGAAAATGTGATTATAGATTAATGCTGGTTCAAACAAGTGCTAGCGCTGTCTAGTCAGTAATGTAAAGGGACAGACTCCAGTTGAAGCAAATCTATAAATGTTAAATGTCAGGGGGGTGACTTAGAAAGAAATGTCATCCTAGATCACGTCTGAATACGTTGTTCTTTAGACTTTAAACTTTTGTGAGCGAGCTATTCAGGCTGAAGGACGAGCCTGCCACTGAGATACCAGAATATTGAAGGGCAGAGATTTTATATGAGTAGATCTTACAGAAGGTCACAGTAGGTACACTAAAAGTGGAGGTGGGTGTAGGTCTGGATCTGGAGGAACATGTACTGTAGAACCCATATTAGGACACAAGCTTTGAGCTTGGGCAGACCTTTTGCACCCGATATCTTCACGTCTCTCTGCGCTGATCCCGCCAACAGGAAAAAGGTACATTACTTACTCGATACCAAAACTTACATGCAAAACCAGTCACGAAAGCGTCATGAGATCTTAAACAACACTTTGTCTACGTAGTATTTGCTTCTGAAATGCCTCTAAACCGTCCAAGTTGTTGTTTACGCCCAACACACATTAACTACTACTTGGTGTTTGGATCAAGTACCTGTACACCCTGCACACTACAGCACACCAGCTTTGCTTGGAACAGCTAATTATTGTACCTGCACATCATTTTTAGCAGTATAAAGCACAGCGTATTCCGTAGCATCGTCTTCATTTGCAAAAGAAGCGACCAATGAGTAAATGCTATCGCTAGCATGCTCTTCCACATCCAGAAGGAATCATACACAGTACAGACCAAAAGTTTGGACACACCCATTCTCATTCAAAGCGTTTTCTTTATTGTGTTCTTTCTTGTGTTCTTTAGCCCAAACGCGTCTCTTCTGCTTGTTGCCTGTCCTTAGCAGTGGTTTCCTAGCAGATATTCTACCATGAAGGCCTGATTCACACAGTCTCCTCTTAACAGTTGTTCTAGAGATGTGTCTGCTGCTAGAACTCTGTGTGGCATTGACCTGCTCTCTGATCTGAGCTGCTGTTAACCTGCGATTTCTGAGGCTGGTGACTCGGATGAACTTATCCTCCGCAGCAGAGGCGACTCTTGGTTTTTTTTTTTCCTGGGGCGGTCCGCATGTGAGCCAGTTTCTTTGTAGCGCTTGATGGTTTTTGTGACTGCACTTGGGGACACTTTCAAAGTTTTCCCAATTTTTCGGACTGACTGACCTTCATTTCTTAAAGTAATGATGGCCACTCGGTTTTCTTCACTTAGCTTCTTTTTTCTTGCCATAATACAAATTCAACCTCTTTAAATGAGAAGGTGTGTCCAAACTTTTGGTCTGTACTGTATGTGTACCCCGCCTGAGGTAATCACTGCAAATTAATTTCCTTATTAACTTTTTCATCCATTTTCACATGCTTGTTTCTAGGGTTGGGTATCATTTGGGTTTTTTATGATACTGCTGCCGAAACGATACTTTTAAAATGTACTGGTGCCTGAACCAAAAAAAAAAAAAAAACTACAAAAAATGGTGGATAACATTAAAGAACAGCTTTTTACTGAAAATTTTTTTTATATTATATTATAATATTTATAGGGTATAACTATAAAATATAGTATATTAAAATATACATAAATATAAGTAATTACAATACACAACAAATTCACACACTACCTAACCTCAACTACAATAATTTAACACCAGTAACAGTGTTTGGTGTTCTTGGTATGCTACAAACAGGCTTCACATTTGAGCGATTCTTTTGAAGAAAATATATTACCGATCCAGCAAAACACGACATCTCTCCTGACGTATTGTATGTCCTGCGCTAGAGAAAACCCTCTCAGATGGTGTTGATGAGACCCGTACACAAATGTGTTGAATGTGCGGACAGTGTGGGGAGACTGTTCCGCTTCCCCTACCACCAGGCTACACTGCCAGCTGATGTCCGCAAGCTGTTAAGTACGGTGCATGTCTCTGCTTTAACTTCATCCCATGTGTCGTCAAATGCTTCGTTAGATTTGACGTGTTCTCCCTTTACATGCAATTGTAGAAAGACATTAATATAGGATTATGTAGGGTTTCGAACTTTACACTAACAAAAGAAATGGTTCCAGATGTCAAAAGTTTGTCACAGGCCTTTCACACTTGATGCATAGTCTTAGGCTATAAATGAGGAAAGGAAATGAACTCATTCAACAATGGAAAGCAATAAGCAGATTTATATTATTATATGTCCCTTTTATAATTCTCTCATTGATTAAAGCTTTGAAGTTCTGCAGCTCGAGGCAAATGAGACAACGGCAAATGGCCTGGATTAACACCGCAAGGCAATTGCCGCAAAAGGTTATGTTCATCTTCAGGTAATTACAGTCGTATGCAAAGCTGTAAAGTTGCATAATTTGAAGATAATCGGCTCTCTATTTGGCATTAGGGCTTTCCTCTCAGTTATCAGTGTGAATATGAGTGTTAATAATGTGATCGCACTCACTCGGCACCCACACAAAAACACTCTCCCTCGTTCTCACCCAGTTTCTGCATGCAGGAGTGCAGCCGAGTCTCCAGTAACAGGACTCTCTGCCGGAGCTCCTCGTAGTCGTAGGCTCCCATCTCCTCCTGGATGGCCATCAGCACCAGCGACAGGTTCCTCACCTCGTCTCGGAGCCGCAGGATCATCTGCGCATCCGTCTTGTACTGCTCCAGCACCGGCAACAGGGGAAGCAGCTGAGTCACCTTGTCCTTTAGGTCCTAGTAGACAGACAGAGATGAAAGAGTCAGGCTTCGTCTCATTCCACTGCTGTTATTGGTTCGGGTTCTTCGGGAAAGATAAGAAACCAAACGGAAAATTGGCTGCAGTTCACCGGCTGTGTCCAATCCCATGCAGCCTAGAAAGGGTAGGGAAGATATACATGCTCTTCAATATCACAATCAATGAAGCAAAACAAGGAAGAGCCAGTCAAGCTTAAAGTGTTTGTCTGATTTTATTTCCATTACGTATGCTAAAATATCAAGTTCAACTAAAAGATGAAAACCTTTTAAACATTTTTAAAGTGCTCCTGTAATCTGAATAGATATTTCAGAACTTTTTGCACTTGTTCCATAGTCTTATGGACACCAGGATGATACTTTAACTACAAAATGAATGAATAAACAAACAGAACATATTGGTGAGACCAGCATGCCAGTAGAAATATGGTCCATATGTGTGTTTTGTATACTTTCCATACCCATTTCCAATAATCTCTTGGTTAAGTAAAAAGTTATTTATTCACAAGATAGTTACATGTGGTTGGACTGGTCATCGTTCATAAGTTTGAGGGCTGATCAGGTCAAACCAAACCTTTGATTGTGCAGACTAGTAGAAATTCCCTTTATGTCTCTCTTTAATCACCTGAGCCACTAATTCACTTATTCCAATACTTATCACTAGCTTCACCATCAAGGTAGAAAGTTTTCTCAGGAAGACAGAGCCATGATTAAACTGCCTGCTTCATGTCTAAAGGGACTGGCCTCCCAGGAACACCTTTAATAGCCCAAGTATGTGGAAATGGCTTGGAGCGAGAGCAGGATTGTCTCCTTAGTAACTGCTTCTAAGCCATTCCGAACTGCTTCTGAACCATGCATGTTGTTTTGTTCACAGCTATAATGATACACAAAGCTAACTATCTCCTAACACAAGGCATGGGAACGATTGCATTGTACTCTGGGCCACCTCGACTGGGATCGTCATTCATGGACGTACAGCCTTCTTTAAACGTTTCACCATTAAAATGTTTTATTGCAGCTGAGAGTCTCATCACCGTACTGTGCATGGGGTCTTCCGCAAATGTCAATCAGTTTTATGCATTCATTCATAAGACATTTCATCACAAGTCCAAGTTCCACTTGAACACCCTTCATAGATAAAGAAAATGGATGGTGGAATGATGGCTTAGTGATTAGCACTGCTGTTTCAGAGTTTGCAAGTTCTCTCCCGCTTGGTGTAATTTCGTCCACAGTTATGCATTGCGACCTGATAGGCATTTCCATACTATTAACAGTATATCAGTATATGACTGTGTGTGTGTGTGTGTGTGTGTGTGTGTGTGTGTGTGTGTGTGTGTGTGTGTGTGTGGGTTGTTAGAGGTTGGGTCCTTATCAATGTACTTCCCCTACAGCAGTGCCAGCTGGCATGTGGGTATGGGTCATTGCAGCCAACCATAGTTGGCTTGATGGATGAATGGATAAAACGGATTGTGCTTGGTAACAAAGGGTGCAAAGCTATTTAAGTTCCTTGACTTGAAAGTGTTTAATTTAGGGTTCTTGTGTACAGAATTTAACAAGGCATGCATGGCGGTGTGATCAAAGTACCAAAGGGAAGTAACCAGATACTGGAGTGAATACGAATTCTGAATTAACAGCATACTGTATGCAACAGGAATCCTAACGCTGGATGAATGTTTTAATATAGTCGTAACAATGTAGTAATGACATTCACCATTAGGACAACATTGTTTTGAAAGTCGGAGTGAATTATTGACATGATGCTGAAATAACTGTGAATGAACAGCTCAAACATAGAGCTGCAGACACACTCAAAACAATGAAACTGTTACCTTTGTTTTGAGCATTTATGCCGATTAACATCCATTTAACAATATTCCATATTCCAATATTCCAAAAAAAACTAATACCAACGTTTTCTATAACGTTGCCTAATTATCATCAACACATCTTTTGACAACCAAAAATTCCTTTAACACATTGCCAAACTATGAACAATGTTTTTAAGATGGAATAAGTCTCATTAAATTCATAAGAAAACATAAGAAAATATCCCAGGGAGGTAAAAATACAATTTATATTTAAAAAAGCTGCATCTCCTGTACAGTCTAGACATCACTCCAAGCCATTTCCACATGTCTGGGCCATTACAGGAGTTCATGTGAGGCCAGCGTTTCAAACATGAAACTCGATCATGGCTGTGGCATACTGAGAAAACTTTATACCTTGATGGCATCCAAGCACTATCCAATCTGGGATAAGTGCATTAGTGTAGCAGGAGATTACTGTATATAGAAAAATAAAGCGAGTTTTTACCCTTATATTTGTGTCCTGTTATTCTGCACAATCAAAAGTCTTGGTTTGACTCGAACACCCCTCATATATACTATGTTAAAACTGAATAGTTTGTAAATGTGCTTTTAGCCCCAAATTACATTTTTGCTGATCTACATAAACAAGCAACATGTAATCACGTTCAACAGTCTGCTGTGAATTTATAAAAAATTGTCATGAGGACTGATGGTCCCGTTTCTGCTTTTACTATCATGTCAGGTTATGTTTTTATGACTACAGCGCGCACCGAAGCACAAGCCATCACAATGCTGACTCGTCTCAGATTGATAACCGTCCATGTGGATTTCGCACATCTGTTGAAAAGATGTCCTCACTACAGACCTATTTGGTACCTGTCTTGGTAGAAAAATGTTAGTAGTTAGTAAGCCCTCATGGAAAAATCCACATGTGGCATCTGTGACATTGAGAAAGGACTTGGGAACAGATGGAGCAGTAGATCGGATTAATAATTAAAAACGAGAGTGGATGTGCAAAACAGCATGCAGTCTGAGAAGGCAGGCTTTGGGAGAGTGGGATCTGTGTGTGCCTCAGGCCGTTTAACTGGATAGCATGGTAGAGCTCCTGGCATATCAACATAGGCATGTTAAGTCGTGCAATTTTTTACTCTGGATTGTGTTGCTTCGGCATGGTGTTACAACCCGTTGCGGTTAAATGCTTCTGTCAAATCTGTCCCCGGACTTCGTGCTCAATTCTTAACGCAAGAGCAGCTCGGAGAATGACGTTCATATGTTGTTCAACGTGCCGTTACTTTTTCTTACCATTGGCCAACAGCTCAAGTTCAGACAGCACACAAATGTTTTGAGTTGTTGTCACACAAGATTTCCCAATCTTTTTCAGGTCAAGATTATTAATCTCCAGTAAGTGCATTATCCAGGTCGATGATGCAGCAGATCTGAAGCCTATCCTGATCCAAGATGGGAAGAAACCCTGGACCACGGGTCTACTGGAGAACCAGCAAAAAGGAGCATGCATCATGAGAAGTTGTGAACCTCTAACTCAGAAACAAGTGACCGTGAACTGGAGAGCTGTGAGGCGGTAACATGACCTAATGTTTTACCTAAAACAGGAAATAATTCCTCTTCTTGATCTGTAAGTGTAATACTCTGGTGTCATGAGGATGACCGGTCCACATCTGGGTTGAAGAACTGCTTTAACTCTGAGCAGCCATAACAAACTAGAGGTGTAAACATTCTAGCATGCAGGGGGGGAAAAGTGCAAAACATCAGAGGACACGTTTCCAAATGCCTACAATTACTCAGCATGTTGAAGAAATAACTGAAGAGCATCAGTCAGCTTGATGATTTCTCTAATCAGTGATTAGTGGCACTCAGTGAACTCAAGATGATCTCTTTCCCTCCTCAGCTTTTCACTTTGCTCAAAATCCCATTTTCCTTTTCATCTCAGAGTGGTGCCAGCCTTGCATCTCCTCCGAACCCCTGATTTGACCTCTTTTGATCAGAATGTGTCTGCTTACTCAGCTGCACAGTATTTCTCTTTAAAGGCGCCAGGACTGGGCTCTTCATGTCACGCTCTGTCAGCTCTTTCAGTCCGGAATTGTGGAGCATCATCATGAGCGTGGCTAAGGGATGGCACAGGCAATTGTAGCCTTGTAGCATACTGTTACATTTTTTAATAAAAAAATTTAAATGTAAATTTTGCTGTTAAAAGAAAAATTATAGTAAATTACAACAATTATAGTTAAATAATAATAATAATTGGGGTGCCCATTTCCGCATATCTGGGAAGCTTTGTTAACAGGTGGTAGTTGACACTTTAAACTTATTATTATAATTTTTTGTGGCTTTATATAACATTCATTCTTTGTAGGTATAACACCTAGGTGCAAGACCAGAAGACTACACTTTCAAATGTAAGTACTGTGTAGGTTGTTGTTGTTTTTGCTTGGGCTCCTCCAATCAAGGCGTCGCCACAGCGACCATCCAATCTGATCACAACTTGGTACTGGTTTTACATAAGATGCCCCACCTGACGTAACCTTCCCATTTTATCCGTTCTTGGGACCAGCTGGGAATTGAACCCGGGATTTCCACATGGCAGGTGAGGAACCTACAGTACCAATGCCCACCAATGCCCATGACAAGATATTAAATCTAAAAAAATATATATAAATAACTTCTTTCCATAACAAGTCCAACTACAGCTGTGCAGGTTGCTAGATGACAGGAGAAGAGCTTCAAGATGTGACAGTAAGGGCAGAAACAGCTGATGCAAGTAGGAAACCCCAACCATCTCATTTCGGTTCAGCAGCAAAGGCAACAAACATATGTAGACCACTTGCATGTGGACCCTGAATTAAGACACAGCTGTCTGTTCACTATGCCTTTTTAGTAAAAATGTTATTTAGCAAAATAACATAATAATGTTGGTAGGATTTGGGGCTTTTCTCCTTCTTCATCCGTACACACAGGGGTAGCCAGATTACATCATTTTATAAAGATAGGGGTCTAAGATGACCATGCCAGTGTAAAAGGTCCTGCTGGTGAGATATGCCTGGTTCATCATGAATAAAATGTGTGCGGAAAGGGCCATGTGGGTTCAGCCTTTCATTCCAACTAAGCAAAAGTTATATCTGAAGCCAATAGTGACTAAGCAGTGACTTCTGCTTGGTTGGAATAAAAGCCTGTCTGGATCTACAGTAGTATGACACCCTGATCTAAAGGAATCAGGTGTGTACTGGTACTAATGGTAGCCACAGGATGTGCGGCTGCTTCTTCCTTGTTAAGGTTTGTTGTAAATCTGGTGATGGAGGGCCTCTCAGACCAGCAGCGCTGCATCATAAATCTCATTTTCCCATTTTGAGTCATGAAAATTTGGTCTCATTAATCTGCTGGCCTGCCACAGGCGACTTTGAGCTCCCCATATTCATCATTTGCTCATGGTAAAATAAAGCCTGCCTTCTCCAGCCTGGCCCTTTGAACTGATGCACAGCACCACAGCGAGACTTTCCTCAACAAAAAAAAAAAGAAAGAAAAGAAAAGAAAGAAAGACTTTTATTCTTTATTCATTGAAAACTTATTGAGAGATGAACTATGATTTTGAGGATGTGCTTTGAATAATTCTCTTTGGAATGGTGGTGAGGGAGGTCGGGTGACAAGATTGAGTTTAGACTCCCAGATGACTGGACCCCTGAGGCGGACATACTATCCCAGTCTTTCCTCCTATCATTAGGCAAGAAGGACTCAGTCGGAATATTAAAGGCTGCTTTAGCATACATGTAAGAGCTCAGGCTAATCTCAGATCCTCTAGGATGAGTGGGTCACCAAACGCATGGATTTAAAAAGATGAAAAAAGAGGACTAATCACAAGCCCTTCTTAGTCTTTGGGAGATAAGTGGACCATAACTGTTAATATTTGTAGCTTATCAGTTAAAAGGATGCAGAAGCGGAGAAAGGCTTTTATCCACACCAACACACACTCAAGCATGTGTGCTTGCTTATTAAAGAAATAAACCCTAAATCTGGCTTTAGGTCCTCATTTAAATGCCTTTGAAACCCGCTCTAAGGAGTTGTGCTAAAGGGTTTGATTAGTGTTTGCGTGTCTCTGCCATTTCTGATGTATCTCTCCAAAGAGCTATACATGAACCACAGGGACTCAGTGCCTCAGTGCCTGCACGATTTGGCCTTTAACCAGTTTCGGCTAATCAGCTAGTTACCAAAGCTTACATCAGCTTAATCAGGCACGTGTTCGGCTTCTAAGGTACTGCTTTAGGATGGGAGTGAGGCTGAGCTGTTCTGGGTAAAAAAGTATTAAAAATCCTCACAGTAAAATCACACGGCTTTGCATAGAGTCTTTATTGCACCCAATTTATCAGGATGCTGTTTAAAAAAATTTTTTAATGTTACGATGTTTGAGGCCTCTGAGTGGCGCAGTGGTAAAAGCGCTCGCCCTATCATCCGGAGATGGCCAGTTCGAATCCCGGGTGATGCTGTAACCTCTCGCAGCCGGAGGTCTAGAGAGAGCTGATTGGCCGAGCTCTCTCAGAGGGGAGGGATGAGAGGTACTTAGTGCTCCCACATTAATCACGGCTCTACAGCCAATCAGGGGCGTCTGTGGGCTCACGCAACGGAAGGAGCGGATAGCGCTGTCCTCCGAGTGCGTTACGCCGCCCCCAACGTTGTGTGTGCGAGCAGTTCTTCGGCCCTCCCGGCTAAGTGGTAGTATTAGCCTTAATGTGGGAGCCCCCTAGTGACGGGGAGGAATTGGAAACGACTAAATTAGCGAAAAAATCTGGGAAAAATCCCCCCCCAAAAAAAATGTTACGATGCTTTTTGGGTACCATTTACTAGGGTGGCTATGGCCTCTCAGGGCCTCTGGAAATATGCCGCAGTGTTTTGTACCAGAACCTTGGAACCTTTGCTGTAGGTTGTGGAGCGGGACCTCCATGGATCAGACTTGTGTCTGGTGCAGATTGGAACCTGGAGGCTTTATTGAAGGCCTTGGGCTCTTTGTCTGCTGGGCTCCATGTGCAGCAGACTGGGAGTTCTAGTGGCTTTCTCTCATGGACATCATTGACTTTTTTGCCATTTTATGCTGCACTGGCGTTTCTGCGGAATCGGACCGGACCGATTGGTTTTTAGTGCTAGCGGGCATGGGTGAGCCTTGTGTCCATGATCAGTTTACTGGTGTATATATTTGAAAAAGTTACTGCGTTAATGTTTATATGGTGTTACTGTTATGGCTGATTGGTGTACACATATACTGTTTTATACTGTAACTACGAGGTATATTCCTCTGAAAAGGATATTCACAAAGACAGCGCATTGTGAAAACATCTGACAACCTCGAGACATGAACTAGACGCAGGCCATTTGTATAATCTGAACGGAGAGCGCAGGAAATCAAATATGTGCATAAATATTACCACAGCGTTTCACTTAATTCATTGACCCTTATTCAATGGAGCTTTTCAACCTCCTAAAGTCCTGCATTGTTATTCATATTAGTTATTCATCTTAAAGCGTATTATGCAGTAACTTCTAGACTTTCTAGTCTCAAGTCAAGTCTCAGCTGACTGAGAGGCCCTGAGAGTTTACAGTTAAACATGAAGACAGATGAGATACAAGTACACAACATGTTACAGTATCCTGTAGGTACAGTACATGTTCTTATATACAGGATCTGAAGCACTGCTTGGCTGCCTTGAATAGTTCTAGAAAGATATTATTATCTTACTTATATGAGGATGCATTAGGCTTATGGATTTTTTTTCTCTCTCTCTGTGTGTGTGTGTGTGTGTGTGTGCGTGTGTGTGATGTGCGTGTGTGAGGTTGAGTCAAGCTACTGCGATTCTGCTGGGTTTTCTGAGTAACTTTCGAACACCTGAGTGACTCATCAGGGAGGAAATACTGTACACCCGGAGATACACCAATATAGTGCCTGACTCATTTCTAATTTTGGTATGATATATAAAAAAAAAACTAAAAAAAAAAACTTATGCTATTACTGAAGGTCAATATTGTTCTTTATTATTTAAATGTGTTATTTAATTTAGTTATTAAAAGAACACTTGAACTTTTCTTTTCATGAAAGAACAAAATATTTTAAAGGCACATACTGGATCAAATGAGTGAATTTCAAATGATGCAGCTAGCGCTGTGGTGGGCAGTGATTTTAATGCTAGCTGGCATGGAGCTAACCGCTCTGAGCTTAACTATTAACATTTTACTAACTGCCAGGAGGAAAATCTTTCAGCGGGTTAAAATTAATGTGATATGCTTCATACGGACATGTACACCAGCCGTAACATTGAAATCAATTGTTTAGGTCTCTCTTGTGTGCCCAAATAACTGTGAACCATCAAAGCACGGTTTTGAAAGACCTCTGAAGGTGTGAGCAGCTAAGATGTTAGCAGCAGCGCCTTTAAGTCATCTAAGTTAAGATGTTTCAGACTTGTCCAGCACATCCCACAGATGCTCAGTCAGATCTGGTGAAGACCAAGTCAACACCTTATACTCTTTGTCATGTTCCTCAAACCGTTCCTAAATGGTTTTGCAGTGCGGCAGGGAACATTATCCTGCTGAAAGAGGCAACTGCCTTCAGGGAATACTTGAGCTGGAACAATTTTTGGTATGGAGCATCACACTGTCGTTACCGGCATGCCTTCTTTCCATAGTGAAGCAGGGGTCAGCAAGGGCATTCTGACAAGTCTGTGGTTACTCAGCCCCCATACACACCAAGCTGTGATGCGCTGTGGGTTCTGAGGGCTTCCTGTCATGAGCAGAAATAACTTTTTCTAACCAGTATCTCTTCTGTGGGACTGACCAAAAAAACAGGCTGACCTTTGCTTCCCATGTGGATTAATGAGCCTTGGAGACCAATAACTCTGCCACCACCTCACCGGATGTCCTTTGTTGGACTACATTTGGTAGATACTAACCTCTGCATCCCAGGAACACGATAGAAAACCTGCAGTTAAGGAGTGGTGCTCTAACTCGGCTTTTTAGCCATCACAATTTAGCCCTGGTTAAAGTTTCTTAGATCCTTACGCTTGCCCATTTCCCCTGCTTCCACACTTTGGAGTTCCACGGTTAGTACTGTACATAATTAGGCCATAATTATAAGGCCATAATTATAAGAACACTTAAACATAAAAATCATAAAAAATAGGGGTCTAGGTATCTAGTGCGTAGGTGCACTAAGCCGTTTAAGAATAGTAAGAGCATGAGTTATAACAAATAGCAAATACTGCAAACATTCGTCCTTTTGCTACTAGTGATGCTGATGTTACTATTTTCGCACAACTGCGTGAGCTCTTCTTTCGCCCAGCACCAGTTAAATCTAGACTGAATTCGCTCCAATCACGGCACACACCGAACCGAACGTCCTGTTCCAAGCGCTACAAATTCGATTACACGCACTGGTACATTCCCTACTGTTTATGTATGTTAATATACAAAAATAACCCTGTAGCAATATTCTACTGCATATTACTTTAGGCTTGTGGAATTATTTCTGTTTTATATTTATATATTGTGGGCTTTTTTTTATACATACAATTTGCTGTCGCTTGTATTTCTCCTTCCACAATTTTATGTCAGCTCAGGTCATCATGTGATACTAGAAGCTGGATATTTTTAACTCGCTGTAAACTGTGATCCACATATTGTGTGTCTGTGTATATACAGTACAAATGAGATTACAATAACTACAGACTTGATACCTGAAAGCTCTTGGGGTTGAGGCTGCGAGGGTTCTCCGAAGCCGTCTTCAATTTGCCGTCCACCGTTTTCATTAGGTTCTCCGTATCCCTGACGTATTGCAAATCCCGGTATGTCCTTAAATCCAGAACCTCCATAGACTGGGTAATGTTCTGGACCTGTCAATAACACACACACACACACACACACACCAAGGTCACTGCAAGTTAAGCCTTTGAGTTTGTTTGGGTCTGAAAGGATCTCATGCCTCTATCAGTTCAACAAACACAAGCACACACACAAACAGGCACACAGCATGGAGTGTTATTATAAAAGGAGCCAGTAGAAGTTGTTACATTCTGAAGGCAGCCTCGAGATGTCGTGTTGAGAGGTACTGACCCCAGGTGTCCTCATTAGTGTGTTTTATAAGACGGAGGTGTACGGGTCTCACAGTTGCTGCCTGAGCTCCCCACACACACTTTATCTGATTTCATTGAGGGTATCTATGTGAATGTGTGTGAAATGGAAAAAAAGGAGAGAGGCAGAGAGCGAGAGAGAGTTTCCAGACCTGATAACGTTCACACATTTGGTGCAGGAGTTCTACACTTTAGCGCTGAAGTCATCACTCTAAAACAAGTCAAAAAAGTGTCTTATTTTGTTTCCCTAAAAAAAAAAAATCGAGAAGATGAACCCAGACTGATTGCATAAGCGTTCGGAAGTTTCCATCATTAACTTGCCCCACCCTATTCTTCCCATATCACATTAGTAACCTTTCAGCTGGTGCCCTCATCTCAACTCGCCTTTCCTGTTTGAAAGATGCATTAATGTGGCACACTCGCTTTCTGCCGAGGTAAATGGAGAATGGCTTCAGTTCATCAATGTGAAATATAATCTAGATTTGATTTAACATTATACATTTACATCTACTTCTATTCGATTCAGTTCAATTTTATTTATATAGCACTGTGCTGTATATAGCACTATATAGCACTATATACTGTAGTGATCAGTGTTGCAAAGCAGCTTTACAGAATCAAAAGAAAATTACAGAAATGAGTTTGAAATGTTTGAGGAAATATCAGAATTATTAGCTTGTCCCTGAGAAAGCCGAGGGTGATGGTGGCAAGGAAAAAACTCCCTGGGATGACCACAGGGAGAAAGCGTGAGAGGAACCAGACTCAGCAGGGAACCCATCCTCATTTGGGTGATATCAGATAGCAGGGATTGATTTGCAGTCATACTGTGTGTTAGGAGGCTGGAAGTTCAGTATAACAGGAGAGGTGTTGAAACAGAATATGGAGTCCAGGTACAAAACTGTTTGTAGGAATTTCATGGTAAAATGGAACAGTCGCCAGTCACTACATGCATCCCAAGCAGACCACACGGAGCCGTCATGCAAGACCGAGAGCTCTCCAAACAGTAGCAGCGCACCAGAATATGTAAATAGTATCTAGAGCTTCAAAGTGCAAAAATTGCTCTGTAACCAACTACAGTGGAAACTCGGCAGATTTATGTGCAATTTCTCTTTTTTTTTCTCGGTTAATATAAACAAATTAGATAATTAAACTTTTAACCTTTCTATAAAAAGGATCATATTCTGTTCTATTCCCTATTTATTAACCATAATGTTGAACTTTACAATCCCATCAGTGCATATCTTTGTTTGTCCACTTGATTGCACTGAAATGATCATGTACTTTCATTCTCTCTTATTATTAATATTACAACTTGATAGTGCAACTTGCTGGTCTATAGTCATTTAGTCAATCTTCTGCAGTTCCCATGTTGCCACATGACCGTACTATTATAATCAGTATATCATAGTTTTTATTATTTGCTTTTAAATATTCTTTTATTCTTTTTCTCATTGTGATTTAGAATTTTAACCTAGCGTTAATATTCTTCTATATCTTGTGCTTCTATAATCTGTGAACTTGCTGCTGTAACATTAAAATATCTGAGATTAATAAAGTTATCTAACATTTTTCTCATTTCTGACTTTTTTTTTTTTTTCACTTTGGGGCAGCATGATTGTGCAGCAGGTAAGGGTGATGCCTCACACCTATACAGTTTTAGTGACTGAACCTGAGCTCATATTACTGCCATGTTCATATGGGTTTCCTCTGGGTTCTTCCACCCAGGTCCCAAAAACAAGCTGGTATACATCTGACAAATAATCACTCATATTTTTCTTACATTAGGAACCAATGTACTGTAACTGGCTCTAACGGCAGTTACACACCTAGATACTGTATAGAATCAGGGGGCTGTTTTTAACAGATCTTGTTAAACAGATCAATACTGTTTTACCCATTTCATTAAATTCAAATATAAATTGACATTTCTAGATTCTTAGCTGTTTGTCTCTGGGACAGTCCACCCTCAGATTGAACAATATTGAACAGAAACATTTTTGGAATCTTTATATTCCAAAGGCCTGATTAAAGAGATTTCCATTTATAATCTGAAAACATGGGGGGGAAAACACTAGGCACACTGGCATGACAACAAATTTGGAATTTGCTACTAACTTCTTGCATGACTATGCTAATTTGCCTTTAGGTGTGAATGAGTTTGTAAATGTGTTTGTGTGTGTGAGCGGGTAGTGCCCTGCAATAGACTGGTGAGTATTCCCACCTCACGCCCAGTGTAGTGGCACTCTGTGAGTAATTGTCATAATTTTAGACACAATAACGCTAAGGGAAACACACTAATTGTGCCTGCAAACATGAGTCCAAGAATGATTGTTTTGAAAAATTACAGAAGAGAGTACATTCTTTTTCCAAAAAAAAAAAAAAAAAAAAAAAAATTCAGATATAGAGTGAACTATTTTTTTTATGCTCTAAAAAACACAACCGACGCAAGTAAAGAACAAATTGAAAACCAGGAACTTAAATAGAGTGAATCTGCAGTATAACTTTTTTTTTTTGTTAATGTCATTTAGAAAAAGTGCTTGAAGCCCCTGAGCAGCAGCTGATCAAGAGTAAAAATGTCAGCTACGTGGTATTAAGTCACAGTCCTGGTTACAGTGATCAATAATTCAGTAATATATTCAATATGCACTGTGTTATATGCGTTTTACATTATGGCCTTTTCCCAGCACTGCTCATTATTCTTCACTCGTGTTGGCAGGTTTCAGGGAATTTCATCGTACACATGCTAGACAGGTTTTTACTGGCTGACAGAGAGTGACTAAGTGTTTATGGTAAATGACTACCAGTCTGAAAAAGAGGCGGATTCAGGTGCTCATTGATTTCTTCAGACTCCCTTGACTTTTCACCGTCTCCTTTCAGCTCCCAGGATAAACCCTTCCACTTGAGCGTGATATCAATATCTAGATCCCCTGCACACCCTCTGCCTTTTTTTCTCTCTTCCTGTCAGTCTGAGGAGTTGGTCAGCCATCTGTATTGTTGCGCTTCTCTCATGCTTTCACGTGACGGACTTGCGGCATGTGTGGAATTTTAATGGCAGCAGTTCGAAGATAAAGTGTTTGACCGCAGTCAGGTTACATGGAGAGGAATATAGACTTGGAGATGAAGAGATAAAGCGGAGAAGATGGAAACGTTGATGGAGTAGAAAATCAGATAGGCGAGGCAGGAGGGAGATGGATTAGGAGATAAAGGGAGCAGAGTTTAATATTCATTCTCATAGGCACCCCATTGATTAAACTGCAGATATGTAGAGGCAAGAACGCACCTCTTCCATAGCATTACCTCTTCTCTTTCGTTTTATCTATCCCTCCAATTTCACACTGGTCTATTTTTCTCTCTCTTTTATTTTCCCCACCATCTGAAGTCTTCTTGTACGGCATACTATAAAAAAACAACCTCGGGTGATCCTCCCATATAGATTCCTTTTATTCAGCACAAACGCCAACGTGTCCTAATTAGTGTTGAGATTCACTGTTGTGGTCAGTAAACTATGGCCCTTCAATGCACTCTGTTGTTGTGTGTTTGTATGAGCGAGAGAGAGAGCGCAGAGAAAGCAAGAGAGGTGTTTTTTATTTTATTAAATAAAGTTCATGAGCCTATCCTATAAGCGCCCATTCTGGGCGTGAAACACTGGGCATGAGATGGGACATGAGTCCAGCACAGAGCACCACACACATCCTCACACACCTAGGGCTAATTTAGAGTTGCCAATCCATCTAATCTACTGCAATCCACTGAAAAAATAAATAAATAAATAAATACAAAGAAAAAATAAATAGACTGAAAAAAGGTGAGAAACTATGTTTTTATCTGTCTTTGAGTGGAAATTTATTAAATCTGGCAACCCATTCTACAAACTTCCGACAGTCAACAAACTGTCATTTAATGCAAGTAAAAACCTTGGAATTTTTTAGGTGTTTTTGTTGCATCCTGTGGGATGATGGTCCTGACACACACACCTAGCCTGGAGCTTTTTTGCAAGATTTCAGGAAGAAATAGTGAATAAATAAATAATCAGAAAACCTCACCTACTGTTCATATGTGGATTTTTGTTCACTTACATTGTGTTCAATGCGAATAACATTTAAATTTAGTCCCAATGTTACTGCATTTATAATAATGGAGAATTTATATTTAATTCCAGTGTATTTAATGGTTTAAAATCATGTCATGTTCACCTGTTTATTAGATTTCACATAAACCCTATCCACAAATATGGATGTCAATGGATGGATTTTCCATTAGCTTGAGTTATGATGTAGTGTCAGGGCCTACTGTTTAACTGTTGATCAACTAGTCAATTAATCGAAATTATCTGGTCAAAAATCTATTTATATTCTCAAGACTTTGATTTAATGCACAGTGAACATGAGTGGCAAGATCCTGTTTCCTGTTTGCGATGGCAGTCACAAAACTTTTACTTGTTTCCGTCTTTAATGCTAAGAAGCCCGAGTGAAATTTTATTCGTATGCATTCTGTTAAAAAAGATAAAAAGATTTAACATCATATCTAAAGGAAAATGTTGTTGTTTTTGTCAAAATGTCATTTCTGTTTGTTTTTCCAATTACTTACTGTAGTTTGTTTCCATCTCTGATGCTAACATGCGAAGTGAAACTTATCTCACGCTACAGTGAAATTGAAGTCATACTGTCTTTTTTTTTTAAATAAGTATTTTAACAACGCAGGGGAAATGGTGATTTTCTCGACAATGTCTTATTTTACTTGCAAAACAGTATCTATTTCCTGTCCCTGATGCTAAGATGCTAAAAAAGAGTGAATTTTTTGTCATACAGTTTTGATTTTAGTAATTTATCAACACATCTGAGGGAAATGTTGATACTTTTAACAATTTGGTCTGGTTTCCACCGTCACTCTTCACATTGTCTATTATAACGCAGCATTTCAGCTACGTGCTAGCTACATAGCTAACTCCTAAGTCTGTGTCATTCCGGCTCTTTCCTGTGCAGCTCCCATACATTCCTGTTGCTTAGCAACAGTGTTCTCATGACTTTAAAAACTTGAATGTTGAGCTTGTTGTGTGTTCACCAGCAAGTAAGACTTTTGTGACATCGTGTGTGTGTGTGTGTGTTGTCAAGGCAGTACAGACACTGTGAGACATTGTAAGTGTGTGTGTCCCAGTGCTCCATTTTCTGCTTTCTTGGATTATTTTTAACTTTTTTATTATGTTTTTTTTTTCTTACTCTTAGTCAGATGGGGAGAAAGAATTCAAGGGGACGTCTAAATCAATCCAATTTCACAGCGGTATTTAGGACATGCCCTCTTTTTGAAGCACACCTACCTCATGTACTCGCGCAAACCTTCTCTAATGGAGGACATGAGAATTAATGGAGAACTAATCGTTTGACCCGGTCGACTAAGAACTATTAGTCGAACCTGTGCGTAGGTGTGGAGGTGAGCTTTGATATGGATTCAAATACCATTGCATCTTTATGTGTATGTGTGTGTGTGTGTGTGTGTGTGTGTGTGTGCGCGCACACGCATGTGTGTGGGGGGTGTTAAAAGCTGTTTTACATAAGTTATTAAAAGGCTGTGAATGTAGCTATAAATATAATGGAGTAAAATATGAAGAAAATGTTGCTATAAACAAAAATATCAATATTTTTCCAGTGGCGGGAACTGCTTGTATTGTCACATTTTTTTCCTGTCATACGTTGACAATTTGCCAGGGAGCCCTTTTGTTTGTTGTGTCTCCATAAGACATTTTATTATGGTAAACTATAGTTCGGTGGAACGGTGACTTAGTGGTTAGCACGGCACCTCCAGGGTTGAATGAATGGCCTTGAGCTGGCAACCCTGACCCCTTAAGTAACTGCCACAGAAACGACAAATATATCTCCAGGATGGGGAGCACTCGTCACCCGATGTGCCATGTGGCATATGAATGGACCAAAATACCAAAAATTATAAATAGAAAATAATTATAGTTCATACCATGATATACCATATAATTAACCGACATTTCATAGTTTACAATTAACTTTACAAAGTACCAGGGTAGGTACTATGGCATGTCACATTTACTTTGGTAAATACCACAGTACTTACTTAATATCAAGTTCACCAGATATTACCAGATGGTATTTTTCTACATACTGTACCATGTCAGATTTGTTCCTTCTGGTATACTACTTATATGGTACAATACAGGCTGTACTATATTAGATAACCTGCTGAACTTTGGTATCCACTGTGAAATCCAATAAGTACCATGATATTCACCAAAGTACTAAGTATTAATATCAGCAGAGTACCATAGCAGGTCAAATTGCACTGCAGATGTTACTAGATCAATACCTTTATAGGGCATACTGTATATACATGTCTAACATATTTTTGTCAGTATCCTGGTAAGTGTTTAATAGTATCATACAACAGTACATGCACCATGGTAGAACCCGTGTACCATAGTGTGGTACATGTATACTGTACTGTATATCAGCAAATAAGTGCCATGATACTGTCATAAATACCATGATAAAGATATAATTGGAGTACCATTGTACCTATACCATGGTAAAATTTCCTATGGGTTAAAGAAATAGCATGTAATACCGTTATAAAATTTTAACTGTAGAGAGAGATGTTAGATTTCTGTAGTATTTGTTGTAGTACCACATCCCTAGCAGTCCATATGTACTTGTAGGTGTGTATTTTGTTGATTTAGTGCGCGTCAGCTGGCGAGCGATGTCTAGCTGTGCAGCGTGTTAGACAACACACACCTTCTCCATGAGCTGGCGGAGCTGGCGACTGCGTGGGTCTCGATTACACATGTTCTGGGCCGGAGCCACCACCGTGCAGATACACTTTCCATCCGCATCCTGTGCCGAGCTGTAGATCTGCCAGCCTTCCTCCGGGCTTGGGTATAAGGCCTAGAGAGAGAAAGAGATGGATAGAAGGAATGTAATCAAAAGCATAAAAGGGAAACAGTGAGAGATGGAAAGGGACGAAGTATGGATGCATCTGTTTGTGAGCGGCATTGCCCCTAATCAGGTTGGACACTCGATGGAAAGGGAGATGCCTGAAATCGATGAAGCGGCTATCTGAACGGGGAGTGTGTGAGAATAAATGCATCTCTTTTAGCCCTATTAGAAATGCTTGCCAGCATATACACACACACACACACACACACAGCCATATATGACAAAAGGAGGTAAAAAAAGGAATAAAATAGATTGAAATAAAGCATCAAAATATCTCTTCCTCCCTTGTCTCTACTCAGAAAGTGTACTGTGCTCGACTCCACTCTTCCCCCAATACACGCACAACATTGGATTAAAATGTCTTGGTGGACAGGGTGCTATGTGATAAGAGTGTAAACTAGCTACCTCCCTGTGTGCTAACGAAGCTTTCTGCCACATCTTATTACCACCACTGACCCCACAAACTTCATCAGCATCCTCCGCACCCCCTCCCTCACATCCTCTAACCTCCCTTCAGTTTTCACCTTACTCCCACAATTTTTTGCCATCGTTTATTATCTCAGTGTCCTTCTCCACCCCTTGCTGTCTTCATTCTGTCTCCATTTCCATCCCCCGTGGCTTTACCCTACTCATCTATTCAAGAGCAGTTTTATCTGTGCACTTGGGGATCCCTATTTTCAGCAGCGAATTCTCCCCACCCCCCAAAATAAACTTCACCTAAACTGACACGAGAGCTTAACTATCTAAAAATACAGTGCAAGCACATTCGGTGCCCTGCTAGCCTACCACACACATGTACACAGCTATTTATCTTTTTCTATTTAGGCTTCCTGCAGTGCTTGAGGAAATGCTAGACACTTTCTTTTTTCTCTTTGGTTCTTTTTTTCCAGAATTCCCAGGGTGTGACCAAGTGGGAGGACACAGAGCGTGAGCCAATGCCAGCCAATGCAGTGTTAATGAATCATGTGTAGCTAGTTCATTAATGTAAAGCATCATCATATTCTTTAAATATGCTTTTTCTAAAAAAATGAACTCCAGGACATTTTGTTTCTCTGGAGGAACCGTTAAGAACCTTAAAAGAGCGCATTCTCCTGTTGGAAGAGTTCCAAGTAGAAATGCTTTAAGTAGCAAGAAAACTGTAAATTTCTCCCAGGTTCTAAATAAATTGATGCTTTTCAATTTACGATGAGCATTCTATAGGATAGCCATGAATAAACGAATAAACAATTACTATCATTTATACCACGGCACTATTGTTTTCTTGATTCAGGTAAAACAGGTATTGATTAACTCGAGTTCAGATTAATATTATTAAACACTCGTTCTAATGTCCTCATTTCTATAGTTACAACTTAGGGACTAATGGTGTAACCGAGTTTAAAAACATGATTTTTTAAAATTTATTATACAGTAGATTTTTTTCTACAATGATGTTCATGTAGCATTTACAGAAGGAGTCTCCAGTGTTATAGCTTGGTAACAGTCAGAGATCAACCTGTACGAAGGTTCCAACCAGATACTTTGCGAATAAATATTGGGCCTTACCAAGATAAGAAATAAAAAAAAGACCATTTTGATAGTCTGCAAATTGTTCCTCCGATGCAACGAATCAGTTTTAAAATGAAGAAACCTAAATAATTGGTTCATATAATCAAATTTAGATTAAGATATGTTTTTAGAGGAATTATAATGATTGGATTGTATGATCTGTGGACTAAAGAGATCTGTGGTCTGTGGTCAACTGATCCCAATTACGACTATAAAAACCCTTGGATGCGTGCATGCATTCAGCTTCTGAATGGCTAACAGATTGCAGATGTTTTTAGTGATTGCACACATGAGACAGAAGAATAAATTGCTACAAGCACTCTGAAACTCTGAAAGCACTCTGGATTATATATAAAAAAAAATCTCACTCCATGTCCCTCAACTGACACAAGATTTTAGATTTTCCTGTGACGCCAGGGCTCAGACTCTGAAAGATCATGTGTTTATTTTATTTACGTTTATTACAGAGTACTTTGATTTCACTACTGATGAAAAAATTTCACTACTTCCTTAATACCTTCCTTCAGCAGCACCTCCCCTACTCTAACACCCGATTTGCACACGGCACGACATGCACCTGCCCTTATATTGTGTTTAGGGGCCTTACTTATACTAATTACTTACTAATTCTCTGCTAATCCTAAACACCTCCAATGTGAGATCAAGTGGGATTCATCAAGCTCACCTGGGTTAGAGCAGATTGGGTTGGTGAAGAACATTTGGAGCACCTGGTATTGAGGGCTCTTATTTTATCTTGTGACAGAAAATTAACTAGAAATTGAAGTGAACGTTGCTGCATGAGGTCCATTATCCCATAAGTGATCCAGTTGTGTCACGGGTTAAAATGATCTTGACCCTGCCCCTTTAGACTCCTTTAGAACAATTACAGGTTTGTACCTTTTGAATTCAGCACCGAGGTCTTCACTTCCTGTGTGCGCACTTTACAGTAGGTTTCATATGAATAATTATACAATAATGGAACAGGGAATAGATATTACGCACTAGATGCAGTGCCCCGGCCAAATATTTTCTCATTTAGCTGATGCTTTTGTCCGGAGCCCAGCTGTAAGCAGGGATTCTGCTGCAGCCATTTGGTTGATGGCTTTTTCTACAGAGGAAGTGGCGTGCATGAGCAGGGACCTTTTTTTTTTTTTTCTTTTTACCCAATTTTAAACTAATTCCATTTGTGTGAGTTGTTGCCAATTCCCACGACAATATCCATAGCTCTTCCTGTCACACATTAGCTACCAACCAGACAAGGTTAGAACTGAGCTAACACACAACACAAACCTAGCCACACAGCAGCTTTACACATAGTGTATATGGTGTATACATGAGCTAACACACATCCAAAATTATATGACTTCACTTCTTCCAAGCAGTAAAGGATTACTTGATATGGACATATTGTATATTGTGTATTGTAAAAAAAAAAGGTTATGCACGATCCTGAAACTCGATACATTACCTGAACGCCATCATCCATATACCGTACCACCATCCAAATGACACTTTTTAATTTAGTCTCATAATTGAATTTAATTACATTTTTATTTGTATATGGTCCTTATCGCAAAGCAGCTTTACAAAATTACAAATGCATAAAATAATTTCCTGATGATCAAGCTAAAATCCTAGACAGTTTATCCATCAGTATCTAAAAAAAAAAGAAACACATACACAAGCTCATTGTCCTTTGAGCGATCCATCCAGACAAGCAAGACATTTGAGCTTAGCTGCGGCTGCTCCTTTATTACTGGGGTATTTGCGGGCTATCTCCAGACGAGACGAAACACCTCTCCCTTCAGCCCACGAGCACATCTAATCTTATCTTCTCCAATTTCTCCTAGCAGTGGAACACTGCAGCCCTAAACTCTGTTTCGTCTTAACCCGCTGCTCCTTCAGCTTCCTGTCAGATGCATTTTAGCGCCAGATTTGAGGTTTCGTCCATAGCCCCAAGCAGCCTGCAACCTCTCCGTGCAATATCATGTCCCATCAGTCACCTGAGCAGCATGTGTTCATCACACGAGGCAGGAGGAAGCGCTGCACGTGACAGGCATGGAAGAGAGGAAGATGGAGAGGAGCTGAAGCTAGCGGGGAGTCCACTGGAAATATTTTGCTTCCGTATTCATTTGAATAAAAACCACTCGATTACTGTTGTAAATGGTGAAAGAGGTGACCAAGGCGCATGGGCAGTACTGGTTTCATGCAAATATCTCAAATCTGTTCAGTGCTCCAAATATGCACATCTGGAATTGAATTTAAATCTGAGGTGGGCGTGGCCTACCCCAGCCAATCGGCAAGGTCTGTTAAGTCGCTCAAGTTATTTTTTTTAATTGGTATCTACTAGAGATGTTTTTTTTTTATTTTTATTTTTACAGTTATTGTTCCTTTCTACATGCTTGTAATATTTTCTCACAAATTTAATTGGCTCTATTTTTCCCAATATATAAACAAACAAGTAGCCTAATTTAACGCACTGATCCAAGCAAAGCAGCTAATAAGGACTGCTACACATTCATGTTAATAAAGGTCATCTTCGTACGTGTTTTTATTTTTACTTTTTTTGTGTGTGTGTTCTGCAGGATCCCAGCCCCGATACACACTTCCAGCCTTAATCAAATGCCCTGAGAAACTTTCTGCCGAGTGAAATAAACACAGCAAATAGTGTGCCACCTGTTGGTATGTGTGTGCATTTGTATTCATTTTAAATACATTATCTGTTTAATCTCAGTACTGTATTCACACTGAGTTTCATGCCTACTCATAGGCAGCATATGCAGCTCTAAACACCTGCATGCACGGGAATGACTCACATTTGAATTCAGGAGCCGTTTCTCTGGGCCACTGTGTATAGATTTGTGATGATGTGTGTGCAGCTGTGGTGGAGAACGTTATTGTGTTTTCTGCTACGCAAGGTAAAGGTTTTTTTTCAATAAGGTGTCATGTCTCAGGTCCAAATCATATGGGGTTTCATTGCATGTGTGTGTGTGTGTGTGTTGTGTGTGCATGTTTGAATCTATACACCGGCTGAGGGTTTCCAGAGCATCAGCCATGTTCATCTCCAAATTTTACTATGCACATGCTTGAGATGATGGACGTGTCTGTAGAGTTTCGTGTGTAAATTATTGAGCTTACTCCCATGTGGACCTCCATGTCCATCTCCAGTTGTTCAGATTATGATAGACCTACAGTACACATATAGCTTTATATCTCAACTTTATATACGGCACTGTGCAAAAGTCTTCATTTTTTGCTTCCAAAGAGACGGACTTTCTTGTATTTTTAATGTCGTCTTAAAGAATATTTCACCAGACTTTCTGAAGGACTTTTCGTATCTCTCCCGTCCCTGTACCATAACAGGTTCTAATTACACATAAGGACTAATTTACACATCAAAATCATCTCACTTAAGGCATAAACCAGTGAGAAACAGGTGCAGATGATGGAAGATGATCAGTCTCCCAGTCATTAGTATACTGGTGATGCTGAATGCTGAGTGGTTGGAACAGACGAGAGGGGAAATGAGGTCGCTGCTGAGGTTGTTTTTATTGCATCTTTAGCCTGTTCCATTTGTTCCATTTAATCTGAATCATTGAATTAAATTTTATATTTATAGCAATATGAAGAAATGAGAGTGGCTCAAGATGTTTGCACATTACTGTATACAGGAGCATATTGTCAGATACGATGCTTATGGGACACACAAAGGCTACAGAAATTAATATGCCTATAATTAATAAGTGGAAAATGAAACTATAAAAACCTTAAAGCATCAGTACAATAATGTTGATTGTTTTTCCTATAACAGCAAGCTTCATCGTGTTTGTTCTGGAAAAGCATCTGCAGATGAGGAATAGGGAAATTTACAACTTGGAGTACTTGCTCTTTCAACAAGAAACACTTCCAACCCTTTGCAAAACTCTTCCAATTTACTGTATAAGTTCAGATCTTCTGCTATTTTTAACAAAAAAACCAATATGATACGTATTGAAGAAGGTGTGGAAATAAAAGCCTGCCTCAAGGAAATGCCTATGAAGCTAAAACAGTGCATACTTCTCCCTGTAAATGTGTTCGAAACGTCCATAATCTTCGAGAAATTAGATTCCAGACTGCAAGAAATTCTGTATCAGGTTATTAAAAAAATAACCTTCAATCTAAAAAAGGTCTGCTAAAGGAAGCGTATTAAAGTGCTACACAGAGCTTTTAAAATAAGAAGCCGATAAATAAATAAATAAATAAATAAATAAGCAGTTTCCCAGGAGTGTCCAAAATGTTACCCTCTGTTGCCAGGTGGGCGGGTGTTCGTTTTAAACCCTGCAGGTACGTAAAGCCAGCGAGCGTGAAGCACAGAGCTGACAGGAGGGTGTGTGCAACAAGACAGTAGTGTTAGAAACACATTATAGACATTATCGAGCACCGGCGCTAGATAAGGACGTGAGGTCTCCCTCCAGTCAATAAAAGCGCCACCACGGTTTCCATGCAGATTCAGTGACCACAGGTTGTTCTAGGAAAAACCCCTTATTTAAAACGTGATTATATTTCACATGGATAATGTCAAAGCGTAAAGTCGAGGTGTTGAGGAAATGATGGACGAGATGGAAAATTCATCGGAAGCGATGATATTCTTGAAATGGTTAGAGATTCCTGTCAGGAGCAGCATGTTTAATCCCACACGTCCGGTTAACACGATGCTGCACCTCTGTCTTCCGACACACAGAAATGTCAGGCTAAGCGTAGAAAACAGGACACACTAATGGCTTTATCAACCAGCACAAGACACAGAAGAGGAATGGAGCTGCCAGGTAAGGACTGGGGACTGGGGACGGGAGACTGGGGATGGGGGGGATGGTGGAAGATGGCCTGGGAGGTCACGAGAAAGAAAGCGAGCGGTAGCAGGTTTAGAGTATCAGGCTGAAAGGATGTGAGAATGAAAGCGAGAAGAAAGACTGACATGGGGCGGAATGAAAGTGGAAAGCTGCGGAGGGTGATGGCAAGCTTTGATTTTAAGGGCCGCTTGGCACTTTCTCCCACACTCAGCCTATCCTCTGCCAAACAGTGACACCAGTTCTATTACAGCCATTACCCAAGAGGACCTGATGCAGCAATCTGTCCATCTTTTGCTGTCTCTTTTATGCAGGATTTCATTGCAAGTTCAACAAGCGTTCCATCAACGCGCTGCTGCCAAACCAGAAAGCATCAATATTACAATAACAGATTCGACTCTCCATATAAAACAAATATCCACTCTCTCGCTCGTGTACTCACGTCCTCCAATCCCGCTTTCTGTCTCAGTCTGAATGACCTTTACTGGTCCTCCTTTCGCAATCATGTCCCTTTGTTCTACCCGACTGGCAAACTCAAAATGTGCCCCCCATCTTCTCTTCCACCACCATCCTCCCACTCTCTCTCCCTTCTCTCTCTCTCTCTCTCTCTCTCGTTGTCTCTCCTGAGTCAATCAGCATATCGGCATTCAATTGAGCAATCAATGTGCAGCTCGATAGCCCTGAGAGCTACAATTCAGGGTGACCTGGCGCTTCTGCCAGCTCTTGGTTTCCAGCGGAGCGAGGGTGAGATTAACCAATTAGAGACGTGTGCGAGCTGGAGGCAAGATGGAGTCGCAAGCTCATTTCATTAGCCCGACCCTAAGGGCTTGTGACTATAAAGTCAGGGGATAAAACGAGGTCGTAAATCGGCTGTGCCCGAGTTTACGAGCATGACGGGAAGTCTATTAGAAGTTTCAGAAGGCTGGGGCGGGCAGGAGGACAAAAACGGGGGGGTGTACAGTCCCCTCTAAAAGTATTCCAATGGCAAGGCAAATTTAATTTGTTTATGCTGTACAATGAATCGATTGGGTTTAGATTAAGAGAGAAATGTGAGACAAGATCAGCATTTCAGCTCTCATTTCAATCACACGGCTACGAATAACTATGGTTTCAAAATGGTAGCCTGCTATGCTTCCAATGCACCCCGACATCATTAGCTATGGAGCAGGAAGGCTAAATATCGCCAGGCTATCCGGCACATCGGGCGACGGGTACCCCGACCCTGGAGATATATGTGTCGTAAGGGTTCGGGTTGCCAGCTCGATGGCCGATTTTCATTCACACACTACAGGTAATTTGGGACACACACCCTTCTAAACCACTCTCACTGTACTACTATCATGCAGCAAGGCAATGACCCAAAAAACACTCCAAGAAAGAACTTCCTTGAGAAAGGAAAGTTTTTTGCAGACAACCTTTGGAAAGACAGGTGGAAGGTTTTAGACTAGTCAAGTCAATCAGCAGAGCTTAACAAAACTAAGTGCATTTCACCTCTAGAAGGGGAGAATGAATTAAAATCAAATCAAATCAAATAAAGGAACAAGCCTGGCAAATCTTCACAACAGAAAAAAAACTATTTAAAGATAGCAGTCAGTCGTCTGCCTGATGCAGACATTTCCACCAAATGTCAATTAATCGTAAATGTCAGGAATTAAAAAATTGAATTTTTTTTTTTTATCAATTATCTCACGTTCATCTTTCAACCTCAAACCCAAATGTCAACAAGAATTGCATTTGCCCTTCCAATGCTTTCAAAAGAGACTGTATCTTTAAGTTTTCCCCTTAGCTCCAGGTCTTAGGTGTTATATTCTATTCATGATCTTTTCAGCTCTCTTGCTCGCTCTTCCATCATGATGCCTTTCACGCAGTCACATCCTGATTGCAGTGCACTAGCCTAAGGGAAGCAAAAAAAACCTGTCACGCTCTCTCTCTCTTTTTCTCTCCTCTATTGTCCTTTCCTTCCCCGAGACCCTTTCCGTCCTACTTTATATGCTATTGTGTTTATGACTAAATGGTTACCTATCTAGCTAGTGCTCTAGTTACATGTAGCTATTCAGGATTATCTTTCTCACTCAAATGACGCTTCATTGGCCCAATCGGTGCAGTAAATGTTAACAAACTAGCTTTTTAAAAATTTATTTATAACCCCTTATTATATCGCATGGTTGGCTAATCATTTACGCTTGGCTAACATGTTCTAACATCAGCCCCATGGACTAATGTTTTTTTAAAGCACATGCTAAAACTGTTTAGCTGGCTTTGGGATCTTATTTGCCTTATTTTTCAGACAAAGATTTAGTTACTGTATTAGTGATTGGTTTAGTTATTATTTTTAAGAAAATATTATTATTCAGGTTAATATTGCTAATATTTCTCGTGGTATGGTTAGCTAGCAGTATGGTCAGGAGTGAAAAGGAAGTTGTGTTGTTGGAAATGGGTCTCTTTTTGGAGGTATTCATAGTATTCCACTCATACGGAAGTGGTCGTACCAAGTTTTTAAAAAGGAGCCAGAACAATTCCTACATGCCTACATGTGGGGAATGCTAAAGGAGAGTGTGTTCAACTGTGAAGATCCGTCACGAACCGTGCCTGCATTATGCGGGCAAATCGTCTCCTTTTGCAGGAGTCTCCAGCAACCTTTGCTCCAGGAATCTGGGTTGAGAATCGGCATGAACGATACAAACACTCGCTACGCACACACTTCGACCACTTACTGTACATTACGCATACCGTGTAAATCAACGCGCTAATTGTGTGTATGTTATAAGTAATATTCTTCATTTATTTCAGTCTTGTATTTTTTAACACTGTATTTCTGAAAGAAAATGAGAAACAAAGGTAACATTTTAACACTAGGAGACCTGGGACATGAGATGCACTCGCTGTGTGCGGGAAGCTGTTATGTCAGTCCCAAACTCCGTTCGGAATTCTAGACCCTGTCAGAAACTTAAGGGAGCAAGGATGTGGTCGGACATTGTGCAAATAAATGTTAATCGCCATAAATGCTCTAAATAAAAGTTGTATTGGCAGCATAGTGTTTGCGTTGGTCATGTTATCTAATCATCAAGTCAAAAGTTGGGACGCACCTTCTAATTCTAGGGTTACTTCACTACCTAATGCCATATGAGTCATACAGTATGGTTGTATTATGTAGAAAACTAAATCCAAATATGACTGGTACTGTATACATACACTTTAAGCACTTGTTCTACTGTGTATTCTTAACAGTTTGCACCACATTCCCAAAGACAATGTCCCTGTTTGCAAAAACCTGCTAGGCAATAAACCTGATAAATAAATCTGATTCAGGACCCTGCTGGTTAGGCATTAAAATGCCGACTGAAAGTAAAGCTTTTCTGGGAAACTCTTCAGGATGGAGAACTTCTTCGATTTTTTCTTTCCTTTATGACATAACAATCTACATATTTGTTTCCTTTTAACAACAACAACAACAAAAAAAAAACTAGTTGGGAAGGAATGTTATTGTTTACAATGGCTAAATCATAACAAAACAGTATATTGCGCCATGGTTGTTCGATTAAAAAAAAAAAGAAACTATAATTGTTAGCTATAATTAGTTGCTGTGGAATAAGTGGAATGAAAAAACTTTATGGCTGTTATCAGAAAAGTTCTGAAAATCTCTGAAACGCGTTCATTACTTTTATAGCAGCATGAACCGTTTAATTGGGTGCTAGTGTACTGGTGTACCAGTGTGTTTAACAAATGTTGTCCTCTGATGTGTGTTTGTATTCTCACATGATAACATGTTCATTACCCACAATAACCTCACTTTATGACCAGAACCACTCTCTAAATAAGTTCATGTTTGTGCATTGGCGTGTGTATGCGTTGGCGTGCCAGTTTGGTGCGTTGGTGGGTTTGGCGCAGGCGGCGCTTCTGGCTCTGGTTTCATCCCATGCTGAGGTCCCTGCTAAGCAGACTGCAGGCTCTGACTCACCCCAGCTTGTGTTCTGGCCATATGGTGCTCTCTTTACAGGCAGATACAGGCAGGAGGCACATCACCACAACAACATGGCTCCAATTCCCACTGAGCCACTAGTTTAACCAGTAATGGGAATTTCTCACATTATTTTTCCATGTTTGGTACCGTAATCGTCTCCCTAAGGCACTGGATCAGTCCACACACATAATATTAACGCTCCATCTCTGGGTCTAATGAGGCCGCGCTGCTGTTGTGCACGAGGATCCAGCTTTTGTTGGGCTTGCTCTTTTGAAGCAGACGTGTACTCTCCTCAGGCTTGTGCCTCATTGCTCTCTTGTTAGACTAGAATCAAAGAGATAGTGTGCCTTGGTATTGGCCTTTGAACTAGGAACGCACACCCAGCATCCACCCACACACTCGCACCCAAGCTAGCGACAAAGCTGATGTGTCTTTCTATACAACCACACACAGTCTGAGGTTGTGGTTACTCGACAAGGCCTGCTCATAAAATCCAGCATCATTTGAAATAGGCTGCCTTAAATCAGACACAGTGTGGATACTTTGACGAAACCCAGGTCATGATTTTAAAACTACCTTACGCATTAGGTCTCACATGTACCGCTTGAACTACACTGCCTGGCCAAAAAAGCTTATAATAAGACCAAATGATTGTTTTTCAGTAATTAACTATAATAAATAAACATAATAATTCATTATATGGACACAAATATGAAGAAAAAAATTATACAGGAAATAAATATGTGGCAAGATATCGGGGAAAATGTTTTAGCACATTTCTGGTAGTACATAAGTGCTGTTATATAAAATAGTTTGCACTTGCAGACATGATCATTAGCTAATAAGAAAATCATTGAGATTCCTAGTGAAACATTTGAATGGTGCAAATGCCATGCTTCTGGGTGGCTCAGAGCCCACTGCAGTCATCTGTTCACGCCTGATCCTTGAAAGCAGAAGCGATGCCTGTGGGAACCGTACGCACATCTCACCAACACCACTTGCACATGCAGTATACGTATATCCCTGTTTAAAGTAGATGATCACCTCTGGCACATAGCTGCTCATAACATCACTTCTACTGAATATTTTAAATTGAGCGCATAACACTGTCAGTTCAGGTATTTTACACGCCCTTACTTAAAACCGCTGTGGATGCGTTTGCTCTGTTTTTATCTCATAGTGGCCCTTTATTTTACTGCTTTAATTACAGTAGCACCACGGTTTTGGAAAATATGAAACAAGCTGGTTTTAAACTTCCTGCAGAAAGAATAAACATTCAACGATATGTCCAGGCATCTTTGAAGATTCCTTTTTTAGAGTAAGCCATGCTGCTTTGTTGGAGGATTATGGTCATTTCTGTGTCTTCCACATACTCTGTGTATTTACGATAAACTATGACGTCGATTGGCTCTGTTGAGTGACACGTAAAGTCATCATCACACTGAGGGCAAAAGCGCTACAAAACGATGCCTTCTGTGACATAATATGGGGCAAGTATTTTGAGCCAGTTTTGTGAGATGCTGTGACAAAATCAGCTGGACAGACATACAGATATACAGACACACAGACCGAAATTGTATTTTCTTTTGATTGTGTAAATCTGCTTTGCGACAATGACAATTGTTAAAAACGCTATATGAATAAAATGTGATTGAAAAAAATGATTCAAACTTTTGACTGGTACTGTATATAACTTTACAAAGTTTTCACTAAACTAAAAAAAGATCAGAGAAAAAGTTCCCTCTGTGACTGAACTTTAAAAAAAAAACCTACTGAATAAAGCTTTTAAATGAATAAAACATATGCATTCATCTGTGTGATACATTTTATTAATCAAAAGATATTTCAAGTCTATACTTTTCCCCCCTCAAGAGATATTATCAGTAAATCCATTCGAAAATAAGATTTTATACAGAGCTGTGATAATATCCAGGCCACTTAATTAAAAGCACAGAAAATTGGATTTTAGTCAGCTTTTGATTTGATGCTATTGTTTAAGCTACTTTGTTAAAAATGCCAATTGGGTGGACCTGCTTCGTTGCCCTAACCTTGATCACACCTTTATCTTTTTCTTCTATCTTAAATTAAATTTAAAAAATCCAATAGACAGATCTGGAAATCTTGCAGTAGAGAGTATTAAATTACATTTTATTTGTATAGTGATTTTAGTGACAGACGTTGCCACAGAGCAGCTTTACAGAAATCTGATTGCTCGTCCCTGTTGAACAATCTGGAGTCGGCAGCAGAAGGAAAAAGCTCAGTGAGGAAGAAACCCTAAGATGAAACTAATCCTCCTCTTCTGTGTTCCTCAAACCAAACCATGGATAAACAATTTAAAGGAGTACTGCTGAACTTAAAAGGTTATATTTCAACAAAGCTTGTTACTCATAGGGTACATCTATACATTTTTGCTATAGCAGTTATAAGATTAAAATAAACAAACAAACAATATATATATATATATATATATATATATATATATATATATATATATATATATATATATATATATAATTAATTAATAAACGTACTTCTCAACGGCTCAATCGGTTAAGGCTGTGGGTTATTGGGTAACTGATTGGACAGTCAGAGACAGACAGTTGAGCTTCCACTGTTGAGCCCTTGAGCAAGCCCCTTTCTGCTCAGGGGTACGGTATCCTGACTGACGCTGCACTCTAATAATAATGCACTTATAATAGTTTCACTGTGGTATAAAGTACATGTGACAAGTAAGCTTAAAATTACCTTGAAATCTTTTTTTTATATTTTTTTACTTTGAGCTTTTACATCTGGAAAGTAACTATATTATCAGTAAAATGTTTAGAATAAATGACTAAAAGGCTAATATTTCATATATTCATATTCATTCCCTTTCTGTACCTCTTGTCCTGTACAGGGTCACGGACCGCCTGGAGCCTATTGCAGGAGATTTAGGACAGAAGGTGCATCTAATGTGCACCAAGGTACACCCTGGTCAAAGTGCCAATCCCTATCAGTCCACACACTATGTGTCCTTTGTAAACACTTATTAGCCTACTCAGCATTTCTTTGTACTGTGGGGGGGAAGAAAACACCAACCATGCGGAGAGCATGCACTCTACAAACGCACAGGCGAGAGGCAGGAAACCAACCCACAAAAACAATAATGATCATTGATAACAGTGTGAAAATAAGACAGGGATATTCTTTATGATAATTAAAATATTTTTACTTGTTAAGGTAGCTTTTTTATTATTGCATAATTGATCTCAAACTCAAAAAAGTAGTTTTACTACTACTTCTAAATTATGAAGCCTATGTAAATTTGTAAACTACAGAGGGGCCCAAAGATATACACACTCCAACGGTTATCTATGCCTTTCTTTAAAACTTTAATTGAATTAGTTTCAGCTATGTGTAGTATTATGTTTCCTCATGTCAGTAAGATGTCAGTAGTCGCACCATCGTTGAAGTTGAACAGGTGATCACGATTTTTTGTACATATATTTTTCATGTTGAAGTGTGTACACATTTTTTGGGCCTCACTGTATATTAGTGTCATGACCATACAAAACAGTACATGTGTGTTTTTTTTTATATAACTATCATGTAACATCTTTAGGAAGCACCAATTGATTATTATTGGAATTAAAACACAGAAGCAACAGAAGCAATTTTTTTTCTGGAGCTGAGAGTGAAGCATGGAAGTTCATGTACCTCGATATAATTCAAGTCTGACTTGTAGTACAGCTTGATGTCTTCTTTGCCTACAGAATGTCTGTAGTATGTACCTGCCAATACCTGCCATGTTTTGACCTCTTTAATGAGTTTGGATTGGACTCCAAGCTCTAAACACGTCTCAAAAGTCAGGCAAAGTGTGTGTTTATTACTGGCCCTGCACACCTCAATCTCCCTCTGGTTTACTCCTTTTTCAAAAACACCATTTCATTGTCTAATAAGCTAATGCCAAGGCAGAGCCGAGAACAGCTGGCCAGAGCTGAGCAGCTTCTTATATGACATCACAGGAAATATTTTCGGTATAAAATGACTTAAAGTGAATTCCTCAACAAAATGCAGAATGGCATTGGTAAAACAGTCCAGTAGGCACCAGAACACTCTGTGAAAAAGGCACTAGAACACCAAGAGCATCACAGTGGCCCAGACAGACAAAAGAGCTCAAGGCCACTAAACTCCCCAGTTCCCAATCCGACCAAGCATCCATGGCATGGACGAAGGCTCCACCCCCACAACGCCAGTGGGGGCAGCACACCACACTTTTGCCATACCCCAAGGGTATTTATTGTTAATGGTTTTAATGTTATGGCTGCAAGGTGTACAGTCAAATGCATTAGCCAAAGCTTGAAAGCTTGTTGCCAAAAACCTCCAACCGGGGCCTAGGGTCGAGGGCGGTGTTATTTTCCAGTGTTGATGGGTTTTTGGACATTTTGTTTTCAAGAGCAGCTTTAACAATCCAGCTGTCGAGGTCAGATTGACATTTGCTATAAAAGCCCCAAGCCTTGGGGTGAACTTGAGCGTTAAAGCTTGAATAGCTGTTGAAATGCTTGCAGCTTTTCTTGCCCTCTTGCACATAATCATGATTCCTCACTTCAACTGTCTGTCTTGTAGCAAAATTGTATTTCTTTTGCTTTTAGTTCCCATATAAATATCACCTTCCACTGCATGCGCTCCTCTGTGACTAGCTGCCAACGAGAGCGCTTCAGTTAGTTTTTAGCACAGAAGCATCCATCAGGGTGAAAAGAGAGAATGTCTGAAAACAGTGCCGTAAACTCGCACGAAAATAAAATCCTCTCTGAAATAGCTCGGTTTCCAAGCAGCATGCTCCGAGCACGTTCACCGAGGCACATTCCCTATTACTGCACATTTAAGGATAATGCCAAGCAGCCAACATTTGCAGGATTTGCTCCAGCATCGAATCTGTCGCACTACACAAATTAGAGCTGCACGATATATCATTTGGTAATTGTGACTATGAGAGGCTGTAATATGCAAACCCTCAAAACAAATCCCTAAATTGTCTATTGTTGTCTTGAGAGCGAGGCGAATAAGGTTAGACGCTCAAAATGGAGCCGTGTTAATGAGCATCTTTATATGAGCCAAAAAAAAAGGGTGTTACATAACACAAACAACAACATAATTGCAAGAAATTATAGCCTATTGAATTCCCAGGTCTGAATGATCAAAAGATGTTGATTAATTTTCCATATCAGCACCTTGGACAGTGGTTCTGATGAAAGGCATATCACAGCTATATAATGCATTTATGTTATTATTATATTTTAATATTATATTTGATTAGGTTTGATTAGGTCCATATATACACATGATGGAAGAAACTGTCGAGTTTTTCAGTATTTTAATGTTTTTGTAGTAATAACTTACAGTTTACAGTGCATGCTTTGCATATATATATATATATATGAGACTAAAGTGGAAGAGAGTGAAAGAGGGGGGCTGATTATGTGAAACTGCAAAATTATATGAATATGGTCAAGATTTCATTCCTTAACAAATAACCTAAAAATCTGCCATTATGTGTAACCCAAATAAAGCATTTCATAACCTGCACTTACAGTATCTCACAAAAGTGAGTACATCCTTCACTTTATTATATGTTCTCAAGGGACAATACTAAAAATGAAAATTGGATATGCTTTAGAGTAGTCAATGTGCAGCTTATATAGCAGTACACATTTACTGTCTTCTAACAATAACTCAGCATGCAGACTTTATTGTCTAAATAACTGACAACGAAAAAATGAGTACACCCTAAGTGAACATGTCAAAACTGTGTCCAAAGTGTCAATATCTTGTGTGAGCACTATTGTTATCTACTGTAGCACGGACTTAATCCTCCTGGGCATGGAATTTACCAATAGTTCAAAAACGTAAAAGTCCCACCCAGTCTGCTCCTACCATAACACACCTCCAATGTTTTGTTCTTCACTTACGGCGCTGCTCTCTCATATTAAAAATCGTGAGGATTTTATAAACAAATTTCATGGCAGAACGCTATATTTACTCCAGCATTATTTCTGCATCCTCAGCCACCTGCCGGCTTCTCTGAAGCTGAAGAAGAAACTCAATTAAACTCTCTAGAGAGGATCTTCAGTCCTGAAAACCACCAAATATGCACCATATGAAACTAAAACTTTAAAAGAAGATCTAAGTTTTTGTTTGCCGGTAAGCTTGGAGTTTTCCTGAGATGGCTGCCAAGATGTCCCAGCAATCCCTTAATCAAAAAATCAAAATGAAATTAAATAAAATGCTATGTTTTTTTTTATTTAATTTGCTGTTCATTTCTCCCACTTCATAAGAAAGTTGTTGAAACTCACACAGCTTTCTGAGTCCCGTTTCACAGATCGAGACTTCGATTTAAGGTGCAAATTGCAGTTTATTGAATCGGATCGGATTAAAATGGATTGAGATGAACGGTAAACATTTCGACTGCAGCTGAAAGGAGAATGCTGTTCTTCTGATTTATATCGTGGACTTTTATACATTAGCAAAACACTGAAAGAATATTGAGCTCGAAAGCCCATTTCTTTGATAGTCTGGCTCCGCTGCTCTGCTGTGCATCATCTGCATCCAAAACGGTGCCCTAATCACTGTTCCGCACAAACACCGAAGTGCATTATGGGTACTTGGTACATGCTGGTTCATAGCATGAAATACAACATGGTTAAACGTCCCAAATATGCGCAGTGTAGTTTCATTAAGTACAATTAATCCTGGAGTATCTGTTCTTACTGTGAATACACCAGTTTCCCATAACACCCCATTCACAGCAATGATGTGACCATGACAGGAGAATATTTCTAACGGAGTATGTTTACTATGTGGTGACATTACCCATGACAGTACAGTACCCATGTTCATGCTTTTTTTGCCCACACTTTTGTTATTTCATGGGCAAATAATTAAAACACTACCTATTTTTGGTAGCAATTGGATTATTTCTTCAAATAAGAAATTATATTATACATATACATATTCTGTTTTATTCATTTACATATTCGATTCTATTTTATTTTATTCCCTTGATCGGTTGCACATAAGTCACTTTAAATAAAACACTTTCAGGCATATTTGCACTGAATGACTGTGTATGTGACAAATAAAATTAGAATTTGATTTTGAATTTTTTTAATCACCAAGTTCCCCATCTTTTCACTCAAAATTATTGCCATGTGACAGAAAAAGTGCTTTAGGTAAAAATAGATGGACAAATAGGCAGAACTTTGGGCGATTAGCCAATAGAACGAACTAAGAAACCAATAATCACAAAAAAAAAGACCAAACAAAAACAAAGGCAAAAATACTCACAATGACAACAGCTTAACCTTTCGAGAAAACCCAGACTGAACAATACTTTAGAGTGAGAGGAAGGCTGGAGTCCATTTACTACAATACAGACAGACAAGTGTGGGAGTGGCCATGTTTGTATGCTGTGATGCAGAATGGGAAAATGAGTCTGGCCTTGATGTGACAATAGTCATGATTGTTGTGTTGGCACGGTGCTGTAATGGTTAGCACTATGACCTCACACCTCCATGGTCAAAGGTTCAAAATCATTCTGTGTGTATGGAGTTTGCATGTTCTCTCTGTGCTTGGTGGGTTTCCTCTGGGCACTCTAGTTTCCTCCCACAGTCCAAAAACATGCAGATTAGCATGTTCCTGTAGTGTGAGTGAGTGTGTGGGTGTATACACAATATGCTTGTGACCTGAGCTGGATTGGCGACCGTCTAGGGTGTATACCTCCAAGTGCCCTGGGATAGGCTCAAAGCCTCCTGTAACCCTGTATAGAATAAACACTATAAAGAATGAGAGAGAGAGAGAAAGAGAGAGAGAGAGGTGTGTGTGTGTGTGTGTGTGTGTGTGTGTGTGTGTGTGTGTGTGTGTGTGTATAAAGACTGTTATGTAATAAGACAATATTAGTTCAAAAGTCTGCAGCCGTCTTCGTGCTATGATTATAAATGTTCTTTAATGACATATACACCCACAACCTGCCCTCATTACATCTCCTATGACTTTAATATCCTCAGAGTAGCTTTTAGATCTTCTCAGTTGCAATATTCAGACCCCTAGAACCACACCACGCACATATTCTTCCTAAAATTTCCTTTCTAGTTGTTGTTACACTTCTGCAAGGTCAGATCAGGTCCGTAGACTGAGAAGGTCAGAAGAAAAAGAAAAAAATGTGTGTGTTTTAATTTGGATTACTGCCATGTTTGAGAATGCATTTTATATCCGTTTTATTTCTTTTTTTGGAAGAATAAAAAAATGAATTTTTTTCCTAGAACAACCATAGGGGATACTAACTTTTGCTCTCATTAAGCAGGTGCACCCTTAAAGACTTTTAGATCAGGACAATCAACATTTTGGAGATTAGGAAATTAAACAGAACATCCATACAGTCACGATTTCTCATCCCCAGACTGATGACTTTATTTGGCTTGTGCTATTTAAACAGATTGAGCGTTATTACCTCACTGAGATGTGTCCGTCCATACAGGGTAGACCTGCTCTTGGAAATTACCCACGTGCTCCAGTCTCATAAATTAATCATAGACCGTGTGGGTGTAGGGACGTTCTTCTGATCATCCTGAGCGATGGAAATTGTAACCGGTGGGGGGAAAAAAAGCCACAGGATACGGGAGTGTCCCTGGATAAAGTGTAGCACTGTGAGGAGAGGATGGTAGTAGCACCTTCTGGAGGAGGGTGTGAAAGTGCTAGAGGAAGTTGTAGAAGGAGCTCAGAAGGCTCTTAAGGGAGCCATGACAACATTTATGACTAATGCTACATTCTTAGGCCATGCATGACAGATCCAAAGTAACTAAAAGTGATTACTATCCTGCATAACACAACAAAACGATGTGATCAGGGAAAAATAACTTAATTCTTTTTCTAAAATGTACATACATCAGTTTCACGTGAAGATTACTGTCCATCTTTCTTTCTTCAGGCTTTTGCTTCATTATTTAGCAGACTTGCTCAGCCAGAAGGGGGATGGAGCAATGTCCAAACTGAGCAGGCAGGTGGACTGACATTCTGCCAAACAGGGAGGCAGAAGAACATCATCATCATCATCATCAACATCATCATTAACATTGTCAGCTGAGCTTGGAGGCAGATTGTTCTCAGCCAAGCTGGTAGGTGGGGAACTACCGTATCATAAGCTAAGCAAAGAGGCACGAGAGTGATGGTGTCTTCTTAGATGAAGGTGTGGTCACAGTTATTTCTGAAGCCAAAAGGCAGCGATATACAGTAGTGATGTCACCTAAACCAGAAGGCAGAGTCAGCAAAGTGTCAACAAAAGCAGGGTGGGTGGTTGAAAGTCATTTCCCTGGCAAGGAACTCGGGTTAAAGGGTCGGACCTTGGCAGGCGAGGCCGCTTTACATGCTTCAGGATGGAGCATGGGGAAAGGCGAGAAAAAACCCTTGCTGGTTCAGGCCATTCCTACTTCATGTTTTAAACCAAAGATATAGATATATATATATATCTGGACCAGTAACAAGAAGACGATACAGACAGTGTGCTGTTGTGACACCTCGAGAATGTGCGATTACAACACATGCATCAACACATTTCCCTACACTGAGGTGCAAACACCAAGTTAAATCTAAATTCATTCATCATTAAAGTGTGCCAGTGTGGGCTAAATAAAGGGATATGAAGAAAATCAGCTTTTCTGAAGAAACAGGTGTAAAAAGTCAAGGGTTTCGTAACTTTATGCAAATGAAAAATGAATATCAGAGGATCAGATTTCCATCACGAGTATTACCCGTGTTCACAGCCAAGTCACCGTGAGTGTTGCTGTGAGAGTAAATTGGCAGAGACAGAAACAACAGCAACATACCACCAAATATATATCGATCAATTATAACATTAACATTACATAACATTAGCACATTAACAATGATTACCAAGTATATAACAGTAAACTGATGACAGGTTCAAGGGCATCCAAAGCTCACCCATGCCCACGGGGACCAAAAAGCCAGCCTGTCTCACAGGAAAGCCAATGCAGCCCAAACTACAAAAAAAAATTCCATAGGACACCAGTGAAAGACACCAGAACACCTGGAGCACCACAGACTGCCATGTAGGCACAAAGCCCAAAGCTGCCAACCTGGCTTCCAAACTACTCAGATCCTAATCTGATCAGGCGCAATCCATGGAGGCTCAACCCCACAACCCACAGCACCTAAATGATCCGCTGCCAACGTCCTGGGAGTCACACCATAAATGGCCGAAGCTGCCCTGGTGCCAGATGGAGAACCAAAAAACCTAGGTGGTTTTAATCTTAATGTTTATTATGTTACTGCTAGGCGGTCAATAAGTTTTTATAAAAATAAATAAATAAAAAAAACTGTCCAATTTATTCTACCCAAGATAAGACAAGAATTTGGGGTTCCGCGTTATGTATGCAGTCAGTGTAGCTGTGAAGCATCAGGCCGATGCAAATCGTTTCGGTGTTGGAACGTTACATAAAACTCTGCATTTGGTATGACTTAATCTCATAATCTGTCTCATTAGTAAGACTTTCCAAGCCAGCATCAAGCGATCTCTTGTGAGCCTTTCTGGTGATTGCTGACATCAAAGCTTCTGGACTGTGAACCCGAATAAGTTGGCAAAACTCAAAAAATTTGAGGTAATCAGTTACATCCAAAATTTTAAGTAAAGATGTTTCCAATTTTAAGTAAACAGAACTATCAGTTTTTGAGTTTGTTGTACTCAGTCACAATAATCATTCTTTACTTGCATTATTAACTCATACTATTCAATAGAAATTATCATTTGTTTTTAGTTGTTGCAAATCAACTAATTGTTGTTGGTCTTTTGGCTGCTACCGGCAACGGGTCGCCGCACCAGACAATCCGGTCCACACACAAGCTTGGCACAGGTTTTACACCAGATGCCCTTCATGAAGCAACCCTCCCATTTTATCTGGGCTTGGGACAGGCACTTCATCCAGCTGTTGAGAATTGAACCCGGGCCGTTCGCATAGCGGGCGAAACACCAACCACTGAGCCGCCACTTCCCTGTTGCCCCGAAAAAAAACGCTAGTCTGAAAGATTTGTTCAGCTAACTTGAAAAGGGTCATTTCTATAAACTCCTAAATACCAAAAAGTTTTAAAAACTCAGTAAGGTTTATTAATTTTAAGTAATTGTAATTATTTAAGTTAACAGTACTCAATATGTTTAATTACTTTGGGCATTAGGGTTTACAGTGTGGACGTGGCCTGTGGCTTTTTTTTTTTTTTAACATGTGAAATATTATAAGATGTCTCCAGTAGTACTGGAATAAAGCCGAAGGAGGAGATGGTCAGATATGAAGCTTGGACAAAGAACGGTGTACTATCTGATACGTTCATTCATTCACTCTTCGTCCTGATTAGCATAGTTACAGTTTAACTTGCTTTTGAAGTTTGTTGGGGTTTTAATATCCAGGCTAGGTTAATTGGGCGTGCACAAACAACAGCAAGTGACTACGATCTTGCAGAACGTCCAAGATCATAGTCAAGAGTGTGCCATCCAGTTGTTGTAAAAGGAACATTGCGCTCTGTGTTGGCTAATGAAGCAGCTAAACACAGGTAGGAAGTGAAGTGAGTAGACATTTCCTAGGATGATGAACAACCCATGCAGTAGGATTAGTCTGGGACGTTAACTAGAGCTAATAGGTCTATTTTATTTTGTGTTTTATCACTTCTAATTTGCATATCACAGCGAGAGAAAAAAAAATCTTAATCTAAATGTCACTCGTTGTTGTTGTGTCTCAGTGTCGTTTACAGCTGACACCATAATTGTAGCTCTGAGTCACGCAGCTTACACAGAAAACAAACAGCCACCTATTGCCTTGTCACATGACTATCGGTGCGGTGACACAAGTCGTTATTTTCCCGTAATGTTAATAATAAAAAGCACAAACTCCTGTGAAATCTATAAACGACAGCTGTTAGTCCGTGCTCGAGGTGTCCGGTCCATTCATAAATGCTAAATAAACATCTCAACACCTTCCAAGAATCCAGTCAGAGGGATTTGTTTATTTTGTTCATGATCATAAATCATCCACTTTCCTAACAGTAATCAGTCAGTGTTGAAATCCTCGGCTTGATCTTGTGATGAAGTTAAAACATACAAGGATGGTGTTCCTTCCCTCTGATGGATGAGAAAGGGAAATGGACTGTGATGGACTCCTAGATTAATAGTCAATTTCCCCCCCTTATCTGGCTGCTCCTCTCATGAGCCGGGGGCATTTCGAGAGGGGCAGATGCTCACAGAAAGCACTCTTCACCATAGACACCAAACACCATGACTCACCTTTAATGATCCTGGAAATGTCAAAGGCACTCACCTCGCTCACACCGACTTCACATTGTGTGTGTCTCGCTCTTTCGCAGACACACACATACACGCAGACGCACCCTTCTACACACTTGTGCACTTTGTGCTGGTGGGTCTGTAGCCAGCATCCACTTAAGAACCTTTTAGGATATTCTGAGCTCTCAGAAAATTTGCTTACATTTCCAGCACTGCAGCCTCTTTCTTTAATTTGATTGAGGCTGGCCGGGCGATGCCAGTCAGCCCGAGTAACCCCGGGACACAATTCTTCTTCTGTCTTTTCTTTTCTTTTTCCTTTGAAGGCACCATATTGAGACTAAGTACAGAACTGAATAGCAGTGCATTTACGTTTAAAGTCTAAATTGTGATAGGAAAAAGCAAAACAACACAATCATCAAATCAAAATCACACTGCTGATGACACACACCTCCTATCATCTCCTACGTCCTGTTTCAAATCACGACGCGGCTGTTATACCCCCACTACTTTATTACATTTCTATATTTTTATAGAATTAATTACAATATTTAAATATCCCTATTTTAATTATATTTTATTTTGTAACTTTTGTTGTTGTTGTTGTTGTTGTTGTTGTTTAATTGCATTTTTAGGTCAATATTTTCATTTTAAGTGTAATATTTCTAATTTGTGTGTCACGGATGTTCATGATAAGCATTTCACTGTATATCATACTATGTACAGTTGGGTATGTGACAAATAAAATTAGAAAGAAAAAAAAGGACACGTATAAATTTACGTAAAAAACGTAAATTTACATAAAAGTAAAGTGGAGTGGTGCTGTTGTGTTTCATAAGTGTTACTTGGAAACATACAGCCATTGGGAATTGAAACCACTGGTTTAAAAGTTGAAAATTACTACATGGTTTGATTGGTATAAAGTTTCCTGCTCTGCCCAAGTTTGTTACCAGGAATTTGAACATAATGTAAGTAATCTGGGTCAAATCCCCCAAGCCTTGTTCCATGCAAAAATGCACCCCAAATTCAGCTGAGCCTCATATTAAGCTTCCTCAGTCCCACTGCGCTAAATCCTGGCTAAGTTCTAGTTATCCATACAGCTACTGTAGTTCCAGGGAAAGAAAAGAGTTCAATTTACACCAAATTGAAAGATACCAACTCGATTTAGTCCAGTGGGCCTGCAGTAGCATCATATGAGTCTCAGCTGAATTTGGAATGCATTTCTGCATGGAACGATGGTTGTGGAATTTGACCCCGGTTACCTACGGAGTACTCGCATTCCGGATCTCTAGATCTCTAGAACAAACAAAGCCTTTTGTAATGTAACGTTATTTATATGTACCTCAATTGTGAGGTAAAAAGTTTATACGCCTGTCATTTGTTTCAAGTGGTCTGAATTAGGGGACCTGTTAAAACTTGGTCTTATATGGCCAAGTTCTGTTTTTTTGTTTTGTTTTTTTTCACGTAGCGGACTACCCAAGCCAACCAAAATGCCTCTCCAGTAGTGATGTGATAATCTTTCTGCTCATTAGTGAAATGGGTTTGGGTAATGAGAAAGTAACTATGGGACAAAGATACAGTAGGAGTTCTCCACTAATAAAAATTTCTACTAGGGAAAATTTCGTCTGCAACATGAAGAACAATGGCACAACGACATTTGCTCATAACTGTGATAATTATCGGTCGACCAACCAAACATTTACACTTTACGTGGAAACGGTACGCGCTTGAGCAGAATAAGAGGGTGACTATTGAGCATGTAAAACGACATGATGAACTTTAACTTGTTCACCCAAAGACATGTTCTGTAACCACTCAAGACATGTAAAGTGCACCTGCCTTCTCAAACTCTCTGGGTTCTCCTCGTAGCCGGTCCGGATCGAGGTCGGATCACGTTCCCACCAAAAACGAACCACGCAAGAGATGATTTGCTACAGTACCAATCGCTGTGTGGGTTGTTCTGGTCCACCCCCTGAGTTTGATAGCTGCATTAACACCTGCACTGTCGTCCGGCACCATGGGAGAAAACTCCCCCGTGGGCCATTTAACCAGACACCCCTACTATCAGTCATGATGGCTTGCACGATGCAGATATTGGTAGCCACTTAAGTTGGATTGATTGCTTAACCTTTTTGACATGAATCCATAAGAAATGCTACAGTAGATTGGAGTTTTCTTTTGAGCGAAGTCCATCATTCTTGTCCTGTTTAGTTTCTTATTGTTTTCATCACTTGTATAACTATGCAGCTATAAGCCCAGCCCCTGAATGTTACTGGCAGCTAGCAATGCCTCTAGCAATGACATCACAGGGCACATTTTAACAAGTTGTTTCACTAGAAATGCAAAATTAACCAGGAAAACAAACAGACATTAGTCCCTCATTATTATCATTTACAAAAAGTACATTTAAGAGTTAAGGAAAAATAATTGAATCAATGCAAACCTACTTTCATATTATTCAGAGTAAACGTGACCAGACATCATGGCAGTGTGTCAGAAATCGCACGAGCCTTTACGATACATCTCTACTCACAAAGTGATAGGAGCTCCTCTCAGCACAATCTCCAGAGATCTGTGGCATCTGTTCGCCTGAAATCATTTCCACCTGAGCAACACTGGCAATCAGCCACATCTAACCAGCTCTGGTTTCACAGCTTAATCTCTCTTAAGCAAAAATTATACACATCTTCTAATCAGCCCTAAGCTCTAAAACACTAAGCTGAAGCTCAACAGATGGAGAGGAGGTGTGTGAGGAAAGGGTAAGGTTACGCACGCTGACGATCCTCTCCGAGGTTCCGGCGCGGGACACGGTGGTGCCGTTGAGTCCTACGAGCGATGGCAGCGTCTGAGACATCCAGTTGGTGACCATGGCCATGGTGCTGAGCACCGCTCCGATCTTCAGCAGTGGCACGCTCATGGTGCTCACAGCCACCTGGCCTTACCGCCCCCCAGCCCAACCTTCTGAGCCCCTCTCCAGGGGGCTCACACACACTCACGCACGCACACTCACGTGAGTGACTCAAGCCTTGCGCACGATACACTCGCACTCTTGCCGGACGACCTCTCAACAACAGGCTGGACGCGCAAATGCAGCAGCGAGATCCAGTGGCATCACACTCGGTCAGTCCAGCCAGCTCCTGATGTCTAAGAGTGAATGCCTTTCTCTCTCTCTCTCTTTCTCTCTCTCTCCTCCACCCTCTCTCCCTTTCTCTCTCTTTCAAGATGCAGAGCTGCGCATTGGCTGCCTCCCTATCTCGCTCACTCGCTCTCATCCCCACCCTCCCTCCCTTCTTTCTCCGCTCTCTTCTCGCTCTCTCCAGCCGCTTCATGCACACATCCTATACTCATCTCATTCTGTTATTTTTTTTTTTAGCACGCAAATGAACGCCAGGAGCCTAAGAGAGAAACGCGTCTCTCGGATCTTCAGCAACAATTAGGCCTGTTTTAAGCCTGGATAAGTCTCACTCACAGCTGTATAGAGTGGAATTAAGGCTACTGCTGTATTTAGCTCATCATTTGTATGTGTGTGTGTGTGTATCAGAGTTAAGAGTATGGAGAGTAGCGGGATAGATAGATAGATATCCCTCAGAGTATTAATGAAGAACAAATGTGTGCGCTTCACTCTCTCTGGACAGTTCATCCATCATACACTCTCGCCTGACAACTCCGTAATTATTCCATGATCCGGAAAAGCAGTGCAGTGCAGAAGCCTGGCACGAGCATCCTGCCCTCTACTCCGCTTTCTCTCTTCACCTGATTTGACTCACACATTCAGGTCGGGCTCTCACAGGAAACAGACTGTCACGCTCGCATGAGTGACTCCAGACGTGTTCATTTAAATGGAACCGAGCGTGACGGATAAAACACTGGAATACTTAACAAACCTCAATTAAGCGCTAATTCTATTTACTATGTTCAGTACTAGGAAAAGCGAAAAGGGACTACGAGCTAATCTAATCAGGGGGCGTGTTTATGGGGCGGAGTTTAACAACTCTATATCAATATAAATCGCATAATAAGAAAGTAATTAAGAGCCATGCTTCATTGTTACTTGGATGCCAATGGCTCTTTTCGTGCAGCGACACTTGTTTATTTCTAGCTATTTAGAATTCCTGGTGTTTTCCTAGATTTAGGAAAAAGGGCGTATTTTCCAGTTTCCCAGAGTTGTTAGAAAGTCTATTTTACCATAAATAAGTCACCAGTGTTTTATTCCGCCAGATGTACTGTACTTGTATAGTACTATATAGTATTGTATGAAGTGCTCGCACTAAAAATATGGCGAAAAAAAAAAAGACTTGTTTAAAGCGAGTCTTAGAAAATCTGAACTCTAGTGCTGCTTCTGTATTTGATTAATAGTGTTAATATTTCATAAAGCTGTAGAATATCATAATAGTTCGTGATCTATTTGTGTTAGACCGGCAATAACACAATGAAATCAGGATAACGTGCAAATTAGGGAGATATGATGAAGCACCAGGCCTCAAAGCTCCAGGGTTCGGTCCTGAGCTCAGAAGAGTTTTACATGTCGCGTCTGCGCAGGTTTCGTCCAAAGTCCCAAACTGGCTCTTTTTTTTAAATTGTGCCTTGATACTTTGGTGTCATGATGATGCAAGAGACAATTTTTTTCTTTGACACAGGTGGAGTGAAGCAAACAAAAAAGAAAAAGGAGATATTGCAGGGCAAAACGCTGCATTTTTGTGTGTAGAGCCAACCGGAAGCCGCACCTGTTTAATCAACTGGGTTTTCTGATTATTAGCATGGATCATTCCAGGCAAACAAGAGTTCTCGGAAACATCATCCAATCAGACAGCAATCTAGCCCCAAAAATAATCATAATTTCTTTACTTAATTACTTTGTTAAAAAAATATGCTGTTTATAGTATATACAGTGCTTGTGGATAAAAAGTACAGGTTACTTTTTTTTTTGTCCCAGCCAGGAGCACCTGGCATTACTATACCTACTACTACTACTATTAATAATAATAATAATAATAATAATAATAATAATAATAATAATAACATGATATTTTCACCTTCAGTATATCATTGAGGTTTCTTAAGAAATTGTCTCAAATGGCTTTCATCTCGAAGTTCAGCAACTTGGTCAAAATAATTAACTTTGATTTTTTTTTTTTTATATACTTGCTGCTATATAATGAGCCGATAATTTTCGCGCACATCAACACTCTTTCTAGCTCTTTTGGCGCGCTGCTGTGATGAACAACGGTGAATTATTAATCAATGCCTGAACAGATCTAATTTTCTCCAGCTCTTGGACATTTTTTAAAAGCCTAAAATTAAAGGCTTTGTGTTTGCCAGTTATTATTCTCGTCGGGTGATGAATGACGTTTCTCCCTCCTGATGGTTCTCACTTATGATTTGACATCGTTCGCTATCAAGATGAACTCAAAGCCGACAACTGATACTCTTCCAGTCTTACAATGCTTTAGTCCTGGCGGATGAGACGGAGGGAGAAAAAAGTCTTGTACTGCAGGTTCCTCCAGAAGCTGAGATGGATCAATTGTGGAGGATTAGACTAATCGTCCATTTTTCTTCAGTGGTCTGGAGAGACATTGCCATCCGGTGGCAAGAATGTAGTACTGCTGCTATCAACAGATACCCTGGATAAGGTATGTCTCAGCAACTGTTGCTTGGCAGCAAACAGGATTTCTAAAAGCATCACAGCACAGCATGCATTTCTCATTCTGAAGAGTAAATAATATCTCTGATAGAAAGCCTACTAAAGCACATCACAAATCATCTGTAGTTTTCATAGAATTTTACAGTAATGCAAATTAAGAAGCTGCATGTTAGGGGTGTCTAAACTTATTCACAAAGAGCTAGTCTAGACAGAGCTTTGCCTTTCAAACAACCATATACAGTATTGATAAGATTGCATTATAATATAATAGTTGGTCTGTTTTTAGGGAAAACAATGATGATTATCAGCATCAGCCTAATTTTGTCTCAGACTCATCACCTGAAGATAAGTCAAACAAAAACATTCAGCCGCAAGGAAATAATCACAGAGTCAATCACTTATGGTTAAAACATGGTTCATACACGTAGTGTATGTGAGGCTGGGTATGCATGTCATTGCATTCATGAGTTTGTCACCTGAGAAATCCTAACACAATGCAATCACAAGCTGCAGTCTCACTGTTGCCACTAGGGGCGATATAGCATAAAATAACACGAGAACACTGACTCTGAGAACTTCTTGGGTTAACTTCCCTAAGTTTGAAAACAATCTGATTGTTTATAATAATATACAATATAATAATAATAATAATAATAATAATAATAATAATAGTTGTTTATATCGCCACCTTGTGGACTGAGTTTGATCTCCTCCAACGGTATGTAACAGCGCAAGTTAAGTATATTTCCCTGAGACACACATTGGTGCCGACTGGGCCAATTTTTTAATCATTTGTGTTCTTGTGTGCACCATGTTTCAGGCCTTACTCCTGTTGTTCTTACCTTCTCTTTCCTGTTATTCTTTTTTTTTTTTTTTTTTGTCATTAAAACATGTTGTCACCTGTACGTAAGGTGTAAAAGCTAGGGTGGCAAATTTTGCATGTTTTTCTTAAACATGTTAACAATCGATAATCGATTAACCATTAACTAAAAAAATTCTCAGTTTAAGTTACAATAAAAATAAATAACAAAAAATAAATAAAGCTATCGAAAGTCTTTTTCTCTTTATTTAAAAGTGAGGCTACTGTCTTCTATTCGCAAAATGCCTGAATTGCAAGTGCACCCTCTTGTAGTGTAGTTACAGACATGTAAGCTACAGAGAAATATTATGCAAAACAAACATGATTGTTTACTACAGAAAACTTTCAACTGCTCGCCCTATCATCCGGAGATCGCTAGTTTGAATCCCAGGTTGTGCTGTAACCTCTCGCAGCCGGAGGTCTAGAGAGAGCTGATTGGCCGAGCTCTCTCAGAGGGGAGGGATGAGAGGTACTTGGTGCTCCCACATTAATCACGGCTCTACAGCCAGTCAGGGGCGTCTGTGAGCTCACGCAACGGAGAAAGCGGATAGCGCTGTCCTGCGAGTGCGTTACGCCGCCCCCAACCGTGCGTAAGCAAGCAGTTCGAAAAGATTCGGTCGGCTGGCGTCACGTGGTTCGGAGGAAACACATGATAGTCTTCGGCCCTCCCGGCTGAGTGGTAGTAGTAGCCTTAATGTGGGAGCCCCCTAGTGACGGGGAGGAATTGGACACGACTAAATTAGGGAGAAAATCTGGGAAAAAATCTACAAAAAAAAAAAAAAAACTTTCAACTGGGCACAGAAGAAATTTTGGTGGCTGCTTTCTTTACAAATTTAGTCAGAGGTCCATTTCTCACAGGCATGTAGCTATACAGAAGCGTTGTCAAATTCTGAGGAAATCTCACTATAAAGGCTTTAGCCATATTTAACCTGCATTTATATCTGTTTTTTGATTCAACTAAAAGCCAAGAGAAAGGAAGAAAGTTGCTTAAATAAATAAATAAATAAATAAATAAATAAATAAATACACACCATCATGGTAACTATCAAATCAGCCAATCGTGTTTGCACGATCATAACATCATGCAATTAAAGATCAAGAATTCAAGTTAATATATACATCAAATATCAGTGAAAGAAATATGTGATCTAAGTGACCTTAACTGTTCAGTAGTTGCTCTTGCCAGACAGGGTGTATGAGTATTTCAGAAACGGCTGATCTTCTGGGATTTTCTCACACAGCAGTGGGCGTGAACGCTGTGCTGATCAGGGAGGTCAGAGGAAAATGGCTAGACTCGTTTGAGCTGACAGAAAGGCTCCCAGGACTCAAGCAGTCTGTAGTTACAAATGTGTTAAGGTGGACGATCTATAACAGCAGAAGAACACATCAAGATCCGCTCAGGACTCACGACAAAACTGGAAAGCTGAAGTTTGTGGGGGAGAAAAAAATCTTTTTCCAAATGTCCCAATCTTTTCAGTTCTCTGTGCATGTGGAAATGCTCTGACATTCTCTATTACACATACTGTAGTCATATGCTGTAGTTCTGCTGTAGTTTTTTTTTTACAGTCTTTTCCATCTTTTCAAGATGGTTCACTGCTATTTTTCCAGACTTTAATAATGGACATTAAATTGGACAGTTCCTAAACACATTTTATTAAAGTCAGCCCTCACCTTGGTTGGTTTTTGTTTGTTTTGCTTGAAACAGGCCAATAATTTGCCCCTTCTAAAATATAGTAACATATTTGCCAGGACTACAGCCTGTGATAGTTTAAGAAACAAGACGCTACTCACTGCATCATATTAATTCAATGGAAGCTTCTTAACGATTTGCTTAGCTAAATCCTGGTGGTGATGTTTTTGGGCCGGGCAGTGTATAAAGAATGTTATTCATCTTTATTTCATTTATTTTTATTTTAACCCCTTTTTCGAATAAAGAGAGAGGTGTGGAACGCACGGACAGGAAACCAAAACGATCATTAATTTGCTCCTAATCTCTGTCTAAACACATGCTTAAACCCTTAATTGGGTTTGTACCCCTGATAGGGTTAGTGTTCCTCATACATGGTTTAATGTCCAACCCCCTATTTTACAAGAAGTAAACGACATTTCCTTTATAATAACTCATGAAATGGCTGTAAAACGTGTTCTCTTTTTTGCTGAATTTTATTACAAGGTTGTTAAAGGTAATGAGGTTCCACATTGTAAAGGTGCAAAGCAGCTGTTCCTTCTCTATCCACCAGAGGGCACTCACGTGCAACAAATACATATTAAAGAGCAAATACACACCCTTATGGAAAACCATGCAGTCTGTAAACATGATCAGCCTCGGCACTGATCAAATACGCATTCCTAAAAAAATAAATAATAAATAAATAAATGGATAAATAACTGCCCCGGTTCTGAGTGAACGGGGTGTAATTATAGCTGTCTATACTTCATTAAGCGGCGGAGTGTGTGCTGGAGGGCTGATCTGAGCGACGAGCCGCATGGTGGGTGTGTTGTAGCTACATCTGTATGCAGAGCCACGGCTGTGTGCTCCACCACGCTCGGCTCGGCTCGGCTGTGTGAGCTGTAGCCATGGCAAAATGGCAGAATGTGTCCCACACACGCACACACACACACGCACGCACACACACACACACACACACACACACACACACACACACACACACACACACACATGTGCACACACCCTGCAGGCCCCTCAATCTGCTATTTCAAGCAACAGTCATCGCATCTTCATTTCCTCACATGCTAATTGTAACATACAAACACACAGATCCAAGTAGAGTTTTAGGCCCAAAGTGCACACATCTGATTGAATGTTCTGTTTCATCGAGTGCTCATCCACTTCATCATAAGCGTCTATTAAAGATTCAATTGAGGTGCGAGTCTCCAGGACTTCAGCTTTGGAACTGCATTTTTAATCAGTTTCTATTGCATGAACTTCCACCGACCTGAGATCACCACACACAGTAACCTCTAGGTGGCAGCAAAGAGCAACACGATTCCACGACAAACAAATATGGATACGTTCTCATTACGGACACGCCCCGGACAAACACCGTCTACGTCATTCACGTTCAATCTCTACACTTTACTCGTCAGGTCTGCCTAAAGCGATGAAAAGACCTTGGTGCTATTGATTGTAACCCTTTTCTTAACACTATGGGTTAATTTAATTGTTTAGTCCACAAGAGTCCTGGATCCCCGGCAGTTAGATGGTGAATTAGGCCGGTAGTTTCTTTACGTTCTGTTTAAACTTTAGCAGTACCTCGGTTTTCTCCTAAATTTAATTAACATCACTAGACCCAATGAATTACCAGAATACTAATTGCAAAGAGAAAGAAATGAATATTTATTGCTTTACAATAATGGAATAGTTTTTCTTTTCAAAGCAACAAAATAAAAGCAGTAAATAAAACAATAACCCCCCCTATTTTCCCAAAAAAAAAAGGTATTAGCTACTGATTCAGCTCAGTTCAAAGTATACTTAAGTCAGTCAAACAGTTCAAATGTTCATGAGTCAGTCAAATAGTTCACAAGCTGGAGCGATAGCTATCGT